>BHFT01046126.1:0-29731 GCA_004320025.1 Laticauda laticaudata | reverse complement strand
TGCAGTTGCTCTTAATATGATCACAGAGGTCATTTATGTAGAGTATGAAGAGAATTGGTCCTAAAACACTGCCTTGGAGTACTAATACTTAAGTTCATCCTGATTGTTCCATAAACTTTGAACATTAGTGTATAGGCATTTGAGTTCTTTATGGTTCTTAGTATGTTTCTTATATTTTCTACTTTGTAACTGGGATTTCCATCCTTCCCATCACTCTCTAATTCGTTATGTTTTTCTTTTTTATTTCTTCTTTCTCTTTATTCCCTGACTCCTTATGTGATTGGTTATGCAGTAATTCTTGCTTGGAATTAGGTTCTAAAGCTCTTAAAGTCCCTCCCCTCCCCCATTTAATTTAAAACCTTTTTGATAAGATGAGTCACTCATTTTTTGAATGTATTCTTTCCAGTTCTTGTGAGGTGCAGTCCATCTCCTATCACCAATATTCACCTTTTTTTCCCTTGGGGAAGTCTGGGAGATGAACGCTTTTTTGTGGGTGTCTGCGTATTTTCTCCCATGGGGAGGCTATGAAAGCAATTGTTCAGTTCCAGAGGAGCTTCATTGGAGTGGGCTCGGGTAGATATTAAGGTCTTTGCTTTTAGTTGTTGTTTTCTTCTAAAAATACCATGTTTCCATTGGTCTTGCTCTTTAGTACATATGTCATCTTTTATGGAAGCTGTTGTTTCCTACTGTGTTTTATTTTGGTGTTGTCTTCATGTTTAGGTTGGGATTTCTCACTTTCTTCACTGTTACAGAGTGACTAGAGTTGCCTCTAGGCCCTTTACCTTTTCTTCCAGTAATTCAAGAAGTTTACATTTGATACATACATAATTTGAATTTTCTGAGGGCATACATTGAAACACCTGACACATTTTACAAGTCACTGTTGTGTCAGTCTCTTTCCATGACTTTTTTTTTCATTAAAAAAATGAAAAAAGTTCATTTTAACTTTTAAAAAGTTTAAAAGTTTCTAAAAATTAAATATTTTCCCTGTTGTAAATAGTTTACAATAGTTAATAAGAGTTATTGGCCTTTCTTCTTGGTCTTGAAAAATTCATCATAAGAAAAAACATAGCAGGAAAAAGAGAAACTCCTCTTCACATTCACAGCAATCAATCACAATGCTCAAGCAGGAGCTAGCACTCTCCAACTAGTCAATCATAACTGTGTGTTTGACTCACTGCGCAACCCAGCTCCAGCTACTAAATTTAAAATCTTAACACCTCTCCAATTTATAGGTGGACAGCATTTATACTAAGTTGTTTCATAAGATTCTTGTATTTCTGTATACCTAATGGCTTTGTCATGAAGTCAGTTAAATTATCTTCAGATGGATAATAAATTTTCTTTCACTGCTCCTCTGATATTACAATATTGTATGTCAACGTGTTTGTTTCTGATTTTTATTCTCTTTATCTGTTGTCATTTGCATACATGTTAGGTTACCTATAGCTCCTTTTACTTCAATATTCAAATCCTTTAATGATTGTACATACCATATTATCCCTGAACACAATTCTGACAATGCTATGAATTCTGCTTCACCTATGGAATTGGTAACTGAAGTCTATTTTCTAGATTTCCAATCAATTATGTGTTTGCAAATATTACAACAAATCCTGACATTGACTTTCTATCCTATACATCATTAAGCCAATCACTGTCTAGAAAACATTTTGATTCTCATTCATTTGATGTTTGTAAATGCAATCCTAAATTCATGGTTCTCTTTAAATAATCTAGTATTCTTTTTAATTCTTAACTAGTGTTATTTTATAGGCTTTGAGCAACTAACCTTGTTTTATATTCTTCTTCATCATTCATCAGAAGTTACTTTTTGTACACTCATCTGTACCAACAGCTTTTTGTCCCTCTGTAACCTCATTGGAGTGAAAACTTTATGTTTTTGCATAGACAAAAACTATAGCCCCTTTCCATCTGTTTGTTCTGCCAGAGGTAAATTTAATATTTCCTGGTAATTTTGGGACTCATAAAAGATGTTACATAATTTTATTTCATCAACAGTGAATCTTTCTTGAGGAACAACTCTGAGGAATAAATTCTTGCATTTTACTGAAATCTCACTCTACAAACATTCTTCTGAGCTATACTCAGATCCTGAACTGCTCTCAGATTTCTGTTTAATGTGCCTGTGTGAAAGTTTATTTATTGGAGATCTGTGACTAATAGGCATGAACATTTCAGTGTTGGCATGTACCTTTTCCCAATTCTCGCGTTCAGAAAATTTTACAGAACATCAAATAATAACATTTTTGTGCCCATCTATAAATCTATATGCCTTTGATCCTGATTAATAACTGTTAAATCACGGGAATGAGACTCGCGGAGCCAGCGTAGTAACCAGTCATTTTTATTTCTGTCTAGAACTGACTGCGGAAGAAACGCGGCAGCCCTTTTACAGTCAGGCTGCTCGCGGCTGTGGCCAGTGACAGCTTGTGGAATTTTCTGCCACCGTGGACCAACCAAGGTAAGTATGCTAATACATAACAATAACCTATAAACTTTAATTTCCTTGGCTTTAACTGACCTTTCCTCCTAATTGTTTTGGCCAAAGATTCGTAAACGTGACAAAGATCATTGTCTCTTATATAACATGTATTGCAGAGTTTCAATCATTGCTAAACTCCATAGTCTATTGGCCAAATAATTGGCAGTTAAACTTGCCTCACCCCAATGCAGCTTACTCATTCCTGTATCTGTTAGTAATGCATCTTTCATCGTTTGTAACACAACATTCCTGCATTCACTAACTCCATTCTCTGCTTGAGCGTAGGCATTTGTTTTTCTATGGGTTATGCCTTTCTTTCTCAGCCACTATTGAAACATGTTAGACATGAACTCTCCACCTATGTTTGTTTGTAGTTGACATACACTTTTATAACTACTCTCTATAAACAATACCCACTTCTTAAATTATTGAAATGGTTCTGTTTTGCTTTTTAGTAAATAATAAAGCCCGTATCTTGAGAAATTGTGAACAATTACCAAAGCAAATTTGGCCTCTCCTATTGATGGAGATGGAGGGCAAATTAAATCAGCATGAACTAACTGAAAATCCTGTCAGATTTCCTATCACTTCTTTTGTTGACAGGGTATATCTTTGATTTTCTCTTTTTTCAAAAAGCATAATCCAAATAATTGTCACAATCTTTTACATTCAAACCTACAGCCATTTTACTAACTTACCAAGAAGTAGGTTTTGGTCTACTTTGTTGAATGCCTTGCTGAAATCTAAATATACTATGTCCACAGCATTTCACTGGTCCGCTAATTTAGACACTCTGTCAGAGAATGAAATAAAATTGGCTTGGCATGATCTGTTTTTAACAAACACATATTGGCTTCTAGTTATAGCTTTGCTTGCTTCTTGGTGTCCACAGATATATTTTTGGATTATCTTTTCCAGTAGCTTCCCAGATATTAATGTCAGGTTGATTGATCTGTTGTTTCCTGGATCTGTTTCCCCTCCCACACTTTTTTTTAAAGATGGGAACCACATCAGTTCTTTTCCAATCCTCAGGATTGGAATTGGAAATTGGATTGGAAATCCTCGCATGGAAATCCTCCAATACTCTAGGATCTTTGATGGATTCTGGGATCATTTATGCCAGCTCCTCCAGAACTCTTGGAATGTAATACATCAGGTCTTGATTATTGAACTCATCCAAATCAGACAGGTGTTCTCTTACCATTTTCTTGTTTAATTTGTATTTCTATACTCTGTCTTCTAGAGTTATGTTTTTGGACTATAATTGTTATATATTTGCATACTCACCTAAGATAGGTTGGTCCAGATGGCGGGAAATTTGAAGAACCGTCATTGGCCATGAGCAGCCCACTATAAAAAGGCTGCTGCACCTGAAAAAGAAGAAGGCGCAGTAGGTGGATCAGGGGAGACTAAAGAACAATGTGAACCAAGATCTACGAGAGCTGCCAAACCTAATTATAAAGCATAATTATGGAAGAGAAAAAAACTGATAACAATGAAATTATAAATGGACTTAATTCAGCATGTTAAAAGAAGAAATTTTATCACAGATGAGAGAAACTAATTTGATATAAAATTTGTCTACAAGACATACATATTAAAAAACACTATGAACAATGTTTGAATACCAGCCAAAATTAGGGAAATATTTCTTCTTTGACCTCAATGTAAGAAAAGGAGTGGTTTTTATATATCAAGAGACTTTTCAGCAAAATTTATTTTATAGCTGATTGAAGACGGAAGAGTATTAATGTGGAAATAATGACAATAATCACAAAACATTCTTGTTTGGCAATTTACGCTCCGAATATAAAACAGAGATCTACAAAAAATTACCCTGAAAATATTGAACTGGGACTATGTCAATAATTATGATGGGAGATTTCACAGTGGATTATTAGACAATAAACTGGACTATATAAACAACAACAAAGCAAATAGGCAAGACTCTCCCAATCCTTTTTAAAATTGATAGAATGAAATAAATTTAAAAGATATCTGAGAGAAGAAATAGAGAAGAAAGAGAAAGAACCTAAAAACATGGTCAAGAAGCCTATATTACACTTATTCCAAAAGAAGAGACTGATCCATACCAAATTAAGAATCTAGACCCATTTCTTTATATAAATCAGATATATAAAATCTTCGCTTCAATATTGGCAGAGAGACTCAAAAAATATTTAATAATTTTATTCACTCTGACCAAAAATGGATTTCTGCCACAAGAGACCAATTACAGATAAATGAGAGTAATACTTGGACACTTTTGGGAATATATAGGCTCTCACCCCGAAAAACTAAGGCTTTTGACTATTTTTAGATGCACAAAAGCAATTTGATACATGTGAACTGAGATTCCATATTATTATTGGAACAGATGGGCATTTGCCGAGAAAAATTTATTCAAGCAATACAAGCCAATATATTATAACAAATGGCAAAGAAAATGATATGAGGAGATAACAGACTTATAATATAATAAAAGGTACAAGACAAGGTTGCCCACTGTCACCTTTACTATTTCATTATTAACTCTGGAAGTGTTAATAGAAACATTAGAGACGGAAAAGAGTTATAAAAAGGAATGAAAATTAAAAAGGTAGATATTTAAATTGCAAGCTTTTGCGGCATGACTTGGCTTTTATTTAGAACAGCCCTGCTAGAAACAGCACCAAAACTATTGGAAAAGCAGTATGGCGAGTCGTGGCCGGTTGAAAAATAAACAAAGACAAAGACAAAGATTTTGAACAAAGAATATGTTACTAGACAAAAAAAGAATTGGCAGATGTATGAAAATCAAAATCAAAAATAAGGTTCAGTACTTCGGGATAGCATTGTGACAGAGATTAGTATGTTAAAAGAGAACAATTACATTAAATCTAAAACACAACCAGATCTGCACTAACTTGAGAAATGGGAAAACCAACAATTGTCACTATACGGGAGAATTTCAACATCAAAATGAAATATTTGACCCCAGAATTCTATAACTTGGCTTTCAAACAATACCAATTAGGCTTGGAAGGACATTTGAAGATTTAAAACAAAATTGTGGTGAAATATATAATGGCAAGGTAAGAAAGCAAGAATAAAGTTAAAAATCTTACAAGATGCTAGCATTAGAGGAAGGATTTGGTCTGCGCTAATGGGGAGTTGTACAACCAAGCTACAAAAACTTGCATGGTATAGGAGAATGACAACATTAAAGCAAATACTAGATTGTTGACAATTAGAAGGATATGATTTGTTGTTGGGAGGCATGCTTCTTTATGGCATAAGGGAACGAAAAACAGGGTTTTTAGAAACATCATATACGGGATCTCTGTGATTACGACTATTGAAGCATTTCTGTATCCTATAACATATAAGAAGGAACAAACAGATATGGGGAAATTTGAATGAAAAGGGTGAACTTAACGATGATGCAAAAACTAGAGGAACAAGGTATAAAATGAATTGGTTTTCTTATGCAAAATACATTCAAGTATAAAAAAGATTTTAAAACAAAGGTTTCTATAATAAAATTGACTGATTTAAATAAGATTTGACAGGTACTGATGAAAAGCTGATATATAAAAATTGTATGGATATTTATTAGAAATTATAAACTACGAAGAAGAACAAGTTAAAGAAAACTATGATTGCCTTGGGAAAATTTTGGACATGGGATTGATCTAGAGAAATGCAAAAATGATGGTTTCTCAAAATTATAAAATGACAATGTCAACAGCATCTTAAGAAAATTTATAAGAGTTTTACAGGTGGCATTTCTCCCCAACAAGAATAGCAAAGAATGTTCAAGAATAAATCTGAAAAGATGTTGGAAATGTCATCAGATACCTGGCTCATATTACCATATTGGTGGACTTGTGCGGATGCAAAAAAAATATTGGACTAAAAATCCAACATTGTGTTGAAAAAAATGACTAAAATACAATATAGATTACAAAGCCAGAGATATTTTTATGCGGGAATTCTACCTGAACATACAGCAAAGATTTAAAATATTTTGATTGTAAATGTATTAACACAGCTAGGATTGTATTGCTAAAAATTGGAAACAATGAGAAAAGATACCATGCAGGAGGAAATTATCAAGAATACTGGAATTGCTGAATAAGTAGATTGACATTGAAATTAGAGAACAAGAGGAAACAATTTTACAAAATTTGGGACCTTTTCTATCAATGGCCTAGATAACAAAATATAGTATAGAATATTGTAAACTTATACGAAAAAATGAATATAAAAATGTATTTTTTTTTATTATTATTATTACAATATATAAAATGTTTTAAGATAGATTGGAAAGGACATATGAATTGTTACAAAGTAACTAAGCATAGCTATGCTCGCAAGTAGAATGAACAAAATTAATAGTCAAATGATGGACTAAATAATACTAGTAGATATTCAATTTCTGATTACATGAGTTATTATGTATGTAGCTGTAATTGAACCTATGAAAACACATGCACAAAAAAAAATTGTGAACAACTGGAGCACACTGTTTGTAATACTTTATGGAAGAAAGCTCGGATGTTTTTATGTTGTTGTTTTTGTTTGTCCTTAAAATCAACTAAACTTAACCAAAAAAAAAAAAAAGGGCTGCCGCAGTTTCACCGGCAAACAGTTCTAGAGAGAAAAATAAAAAGAAGAAGTCATCTGGGTCTCGAGTCCTTTTTCCCACACATGCAACACTGGCAACGAAGGGGATACTGAGACAAAGGAGCCCAGTTGTGCAGCTGGCAACGAGGACCAAGCGAGATGAAAATGGCCGGGAACAACTCACCACCCACACCATTCCAACCAGCAACTGGAAGACTGGTAATCCAACATCGACCGATCTCATGTTTCTAGAAGGAGCGATCTCCAAGAATCTCCAAACCATAGGAAGAGAGTTGTCTTTCTCACCCACTGCGTCCCACAGTATATCAGAATGGCAAGGCATTGGCATCACCCCACGCATTAAAGAAAATGGCGTGGACAACTTAGAGAAATACTGTGAAGTCCATTATGCGTCAACCGTGTTCATGCCTCATAAAAGACCGAATTTTATTGCGCGACCAAAAGGAAGACAACAGCTCTGGAATTCTTGTTTGTAAGCATAAGAGACATTTGGCGGCGCATGCGAATTCAAACATGATGAGATTCATGAGGACCGCGTGTCCTCAGATTAGAAACAAGAAAACTCAAAAACTCACACCACAACAACATCACGAGGACATCGAATCTCTATCAAAAGATTGAAGAGGAAGAAGAAAGAGGTTAAATTCAACTCCGGTCTGGAAAAAAGGTAGACAGGAGCGAAAAGGAAAAGAAGTCAGAATTCCCGTTTGCTGATGCGGAGGAACCATCCACTTCGAATGCCATTTTTTTGATGCTATTTGCAGATTGTGAACGGCGACAATACTAGGGTATGCCAAAACAAATAACTATAGCCCCTAGACAAAGATGAATACACCTCCAGGGAGAAGGAAAAGAAATAGGAACCGTTAGAGTCAAGGAAAACAGAAACAAGCGTGAAAGAGCCATGAAAGAAAAAAAACACATCAATCAATCAATATTGGACACTCAAACTCAATCAAGTGCAAAAAAGGTAATGTGCCACACCAGTAGAAGTCAGCTATGCGAGATGGAGGTGATTCAGGCTGTATTATATCAATGGTACCATGGAATATCCTTAAGCCAATACCTGATATAAAAAAGAGAGAGCTAGAAATACAAAAACTCACACTAAAAAACTACCAGGGAAACAGAAATTCCTGTAGTAGGACACTTGGACATTTCAAAGTTGAATTCAAAAAAACACAGTAAAGTCCTTCCGTTAACGACAGAGTTGACTGGATGCAACCCCAGCCTACTGGGACTCAAATGCTTTGGCAACCATTAAGAATCGGAGTACCGGAATAAACAACATCACTGAGACAGATTGGGAAGAGAACCTAAATTGAAATAATTCCAGGATGTCTTCAACGGACTGAACCTGGGGAAGTAGCAAGGGTCCCCTTCTCATTTAATTTAAATATAATATAGACCCCAATAAGGCCAAAGGCAAAGGCGAGTTCTTTTTCGTTAAAACCAAAAAATTTGATGAAGCAATTAGATAGCTAATCGGCAGAGGGTATTAGAACAACAATCGACCACAACAAGTGGGAAAACCACCAATTGTTACTCCATTAAACCAGATTGGGTCTGTAATGTATCTGTGGAGACTACAAGGCAACTCTAACTATGCACTACAACAAAGTGCATACCACAGTTCCAGTAGTACACGCACCGTAATTACATTCTTTGGGAAAAAGGTAGATTTCACGAAATTGGACCTTGCGCAAGCCTAACAACACATTACCAGTTGCCCAGATACAGCCGGAAACACAAACAATTGTTGACTCACAGGGGGGCCTTCAAATGCAGCACGATTGCAATTTGGGAGTTAGCGTGGCCCCAGGGGTATTCAGCTTAATGGAACGCTATTGCAAGGAATAAAGGGGGTGTACCCAATCTTGATGACGTATTACGTATCAGCCCAAGGAGTTATGAATGGTGGCCAGGGATGGATAGGATATTGCGGAAATGGGTAGCAACGTGCAAAACAATGCTAAGAATCTAGAACCTGCACCCCTTCTGCACCTGGCACTCGATGGGGAAACACCTAGGGTCCATGGTCTATGAATACACATTGCTTTGGCAGGATCCAACTAAAGGACACACATTCTTAATAGTGGTAGACGTTACCTCAAATTTGGCTAGAGGTTAAGCATATGCACTCAACTACAACAAGAAGCTGTTATTAGACAATTAAGGAAAGCTTTTTTTACAAACACCATGGATTACCGGATTTAGTTGTATCTGAGCATGGACTGCAAATTCAACGGCAATAACATTTGAGAGTTTCCTAAGCAAGAATAAGGGGATAAGGCACGCACTAACAAGCGCCGGGTCGGCCGGCTACGAACGGACGGGCCGAACGCCATTGGTCCATTACATTATAAGGAAACCCTAATAAATTGGGAGCTGGAGATATACAGGAAAGATATCCAGCTACTAAGCAGACAGCAACATTAATACCAAACACCACAACAAATAAAAGCCCAACAGAACTATTAATGGGAAAAAAACTAAGTTCAACTTAGACAGACTACATCCACATACTAGCCCAGAAAACCAACAGAGTCCCTCCAGTAGTGCCGCACATTCAAAAAACAGGGGACCTAGTTTTGTAAAAAACCTCACGGGAGGAAACTATTGTTGAACCGGCAACAATAACCCACATAACAGACCCCGGTCATCAGGGTAGAGACAGAGGATGGAAAAGAGCTGGAGGAGGACCACATAGAACCAAATCAGATCGAGGATCACACTGAGTAACACTAACAGTCAGGAGGAGGAATGGGAAGAAACTACACAAAAGGAATCACCTCAAACTTCAACCAAAATAGCCAAACCAAAAGACGGGAGAGACCCCTCAAACACTGTAACGAAGGGAGGAGGAGACCCTCCACAAGTAAAAGAAGTAACAAAACAAACCCTAACAACGATACAACAACCAATACTAACATTAGCCCCTATCGGAAATCGCAAACACATACCTGAAACAGAAGACAACTTGGGGAGACTGGAGAGGCTTCAGAGAACCATCAAGAAGCCACTCCTGGCAGGAGTGGCCAAGCCAACTCAACCAGCCAGGAAAGGCCTGGCAGGAGCGGCATGGCTGACTCTACCTTCCAGGAGGCTCCACGGAAGAGAACGGGAGAAACAGCAACCTCGTCCCAACAGTCCAGAGACAAACCCACAACTGAATTGCGCAGGTCTAGTCGAAACCATAAAAGCCCCACCTATTTATGCAACTATGTAACATAGGGGAGGCCTGATTGATTGGACTGGACCATATGGGGAGGGGTGTTATATATTTGCATACTCATCTAAGATAGGTCGGTCCCGATGGCGGGAAATTTGAAGAGTCGTCATTGGCCACGAGCCGCAAGCAGCCTGCTATAAAAAGGCTGTTGCGGTTTCGCCGGCAAAACAGTTTCTAGAGAGAAAATAAAAAGAATAGAAGATCTGGGTCTCAGGTCTTTTTTCCCACAATGCAACAATAATTTCTTTTTCAATGAAGACTGGTGCAAAGAATGAGTTAAGCAGCTCTTTTTTTTTCTACTGCCTGTTACTCCTTTGCCATCATCTCTCTTTATTGGACTGGTTATTTCCTTGACCTTTTTCTTATTTTTGTACATGTTAAATGAAACTTTTAAAAAAATTATCTTTGATATTTGTTGCAAATCTTAGTTCATTCTGAGCCTTAGCTTTCCTGATTTTAGCTTTGCAAATTCAGGCTATATGCTGGTACTCTACCTTAGTACCTCTTTCCATTTTTTCTACTTATACTTTTTGTCTTTCAGTTTATCAGAGAGATCTTTGTGCAGCCATGCTGGTTTTTTCTTGGATTCTTTGTTTTTTTTCAGTGTATTGTGCTGGACTGGACTTTATGATAATATTTTTCAGAGTTTCCTAAACTTCTTAAGTAGTTTTTCTATTTAAGATTTTCATCCATGGAATCTTTCCTAGGGTTTCTTTGAGTTTGTTAAAAACAGCTCTTTTAAAGTTTAAGACACTGGTTGGATTATGTTCTGTTGTTTGTGTTTGCATTATATTGAATTCCAATATAACATGCTCACTCTCCCCCAAAGTTCTGGGCAACTTCAATCCCCTGTATCATTTCTCCTCTTAGTAAAAACTAAGTCCAGTATAGCTGTCCCTTCAATACCTGCTCTACCTTTTGGATGACAATGTTGTCAATTAGTTTGGTCAGGAACCTGTTCAAGCTCTTGTGTGGGAGAGTTGGTCTCCCAATTGATGTCAGGATAGTTAAAGTCCCCCATTACTACTGTGGTGTTTTTCCTACATATATTTGTTAACACTTACCAAAAACTTAATATATTTCTTCAGCTTGGTTTCGTGGCCTGTAATATATGCCTATAGCAACCTCATTCTTTTTTCTTTTTCTTTTGTTACATTTTAAAAATATATTTTATGTTGACCACTATGAACTCTAGATTTTCATCCTTGGTTTTGTGTCTTTGTGTAGATATGTAGTGATCTCTTACATTTAACGCAACTCCGTCTCTTCTTTTGTTAGATCTGTTTCTTTTGAATAGTTTGTATCCTTCCATCAGTATATTCTAGTCATAAGTTTCACCCCACCTAGTTTCATAATGGCAACTACATCATACCTGCCCTCATCTCCTACTACTTCAAATTCATCCTGTTTCTTCCCTAAGCTTTGAGCATTAGCATATAATTATTTGAGTTCTTTATGGATGATCTTAGAAATGTTTCCTATATTTCCTACTATGTTTCTGAGTTTTTCATCCTTCCCATCAATCTTTATCTCATTGTTTCTCAGGTTGTGTTGGCATTTGTATTTGGAATTAAGTTCCAAAGACCCCAAAGATTTTCTTAGAAGTCCTAAAGTTTGATCATCTTTCCCCCTCCTTAGTTTAAAGCCCTCCAAATAAATCAAGCCAGTTTTTTTCCCAAAAACATTCTTCCTAGTTCTTGTGAGGTGCAGCCCATTCCTTGCCAGAAGCTCTTCATATAGATAGTGCTGACCCCAGGGATGATTTCTATAAGTATCTCCTCAAGGACTAAAAGAAAATGGTATCTCATCACTAAACATATTCCTCTAGTGTGAGTTTCACTGAATAAAATCTCAGGGACCAGAAGATTCTCAAATACCTTTATTTTGTGTACTCTGATTACAGCAGGCCTTGGAAATTCCTTCCTGGTCAACTGAGGCTGGGACTGAACTTGGTAAGTCATCATTGGCCACTGAAAAACTACTGCAGTTATTGTAAGTCCTGGCTGTATGAGATGAGCTTATCCTAGCTCCTTCCCATATTAGTATTGCTTTACATTTGTGGAGCTGCTTTTTCCTCTTCTAGACCAGTGATGGGTAATCTTTTTGTCGTCATGTGCTGAAAGTGCACTCATGCACGCATGAGAGCACACACGCATGCCTGCACCCATAATGCAATGCATGCACAACCTCCCCCTGCACTCCCGCTGCCCCTTGCTCATTGCATGGGACCCCCACGCTCCCCCACCCCCTGTGCATGCGTACACATCTTCTGCATGCACCCTGCCCCCATGTGTGCGTGGCAGATACCCAAAAATCAGCTGATTGGTGGGAGGTGTGTGCACATGCACAGTGGAACTGAGCTGGGGTGATGGCTCGCGTGGCTGCAGAGATGACTCGCATGCCACTACTGGCATGTGTTTCATAGTTTTGCCATCACAGTTCTAGACTCACATACTTGAGTCTACATACATACAAAGCAATAGGCACTTTGTTGTAAGGTCACAAAGTTTCAGTCACAAAGCTAAAGCGAGGACAATGTAAAATCAATTTGTGCATTCACAGGGGGCACATGTGTGTAGCATTTGAGTATTCAATATATTTATATGTAAACAATAAAAAAATATATTCAAAAGAATAGTCCCCATTCTAATATTCTTCGGGAAGGTGCTGAAGACCTGGTTCTGCCAGCAGGCCTGGGGATCCAGAGTGGGATGGAGCCCATTAAATAGCTCATGTGATTTGCTGTTGGTAGGGGTGGGAGGAGGGGGTGATTTTGTTATATTGTACTATATTTATTTATTTGTTAGTTTTTATTGTTTTAAATGTGGTTTTAGATTCTGTAAGCCACCTTGAGTCGCCATGGGCAAATAAGCGGCAATATAAATTCAATAAATAAATAAATAAACAAGCAACAAAGTTGGGACTTGGCACATAATCTATAGAGGAAGTTAAAGCAGCAACATATCTTCAAGAGTTGTCACATTTTACGGGCTTCTGCAGGACTCAGTACTTTCTCTGCTGCTGTTCAACATTTATATGAAGCCGCTGGGTGAGATCATCCATCCCAATGGACTGAGATATCACCAATATGCTAATCATATTCAGCTGTATGTCTTGGTCCGTGGTGAGTTAAGTGATGCCATGTCCTTCCTGTCACAGTGCCAAGAGGCTGTTAGGGGCTGGAGGAGAAGCAATGGGTTGAAACGAAACTGAGTGGCTCTGGGTTTGGGGTTCGTTGGCTCAGGGAGAATTGCTACCTTTGGTCTTGGATGGGGTGGCACTACCCCAAACAGATCCTTTGCACAATCTAGGGGTTTTCCCGGACTCATGACTCCTGCTCAAAGAGCAGGTGGCAGTCATGGCCAGGAAGGCCTTTGTGCAACTGAGGAAAGGATGAAAGAAAAGTATAAAATGGACTCTGAACTGACCAATACTAAAAGATATAGAATTTAAGCAGACGTTGGAAAAACAAATGGAATTATTTTTAAAAGAAAACAGGAAAGAGGACACGTCGTTACAAAATCTATGGAATACAGTGAAAGCATATATGAGAGTAATTGCCATAACATTTACAGCAAAGAGTACCAGTCTGGGAATTATACCACCAAGCAGTTGTACTTACATGGATGAAGAGTGAGGCATAGAATATTATTGGTATAGGAGGGTCATGACCTTCAACTAGGGTGGCATTCATTTCTTTGGTATGGGAGAAATATGACATATCAATATTTCCAAATACATATTGTAAGGAATGCATCGTTATCAGTGTGGGATAAAATTAAGCAACAAAACTACATAAAAATACCAGTCTGGCTCTCCACTTTAGATGCACTGATACATCCAAATGCTATAAATATGGAAAAATGTTTCTTATAAAGATACATTAAATGAGAATAGTGAACTGAAAACTAGACTAGAATTAGAAAACCAAGGAGCAGAACTAGAGTGGTGGATGTATCTGCAAATACAACTGAAGAAATACAACTACAAATAAAAGCATGGAATTTTTATAGAGAACCAACAGCATTAGATAAGATATTAGTGGGGACAGATGACAAATTGATAAAGAGGTTATACAATTATTTATTAAATTATAAAATGGAAGAAGAACGAGTCAAAGAGATGATGATAGTATGGGCCAAAAATTTTGGACATTGTACAGATTTGGATAAATGGCAAAAGCTCTGGGAGAGAAATCAAGAAACTGGACAATGGCCACATCTTATAAGGAAAAACTCTATAAAATGTTCTATAGGTGGCATTTGCCCCCAGTGAGATTAGCTAAAAAGTATAAAAACATGCTCCAATCTGTTGGAAATGTAAACAATCACCTGGTACATATTACCATATGTGGTGTACTTGTATAAAGGCAAGGAAATTTTGGACTTGAATACATACATGGCTAAAAAAAATGACCAAACAACTTATAGATTTCAAACCAAAAGTGTTTTTAATGAGGTATCACATCATTGTTATGACAAAGGGACAATATATTTAATATTACATGTTTTGACTGTAGCAAGAATTGTATATGCGCAGCAGTGGAAGAATGAAAACACCATGTTAGAGTATGAGACAGTAAGGAAGATACTAGACTGTAAGGAAATGGATAGACTAACGTTAAAAATAAACAAAGGAGATACACAATACTATTTAATATGGAATAGATTTTATCAATGGTTAGAAACATGAGGTAGAAGTTGGAAGACAAAAGAATCAAGTGAGGGAAACTTGGAAAGAGACACTTTGTATTAGTGATAGAGGAATGTAAGTACTAAAATGATAAGAGGAATTGACATGATGGTCAGAAATTTTTGTACAAAAATTTGTATATATAAATTTGCATATATGTTATTTGGTTTTTATTTCTGTTTTATAGCAATTGGAATGCCATGGCCAATTACAGTAGAAGTTCTTGTCATGAACACTTCTGACCACGAACAAATTGGGTTCCGACCAAAAAATTCACATTTTTTTTGTTTTTGCGGCCAATTTCTCCTTCCGTACCATTTTTTGTAAGCATTAAATTTCCAAAATTAGGTTTGGGTTGTTGAGGTAATTCCCCGTTAGGAGAATGAGTGCATACAGGGAGACATATAGAGAGTAGTGTATGAATAATACACACACAGTACACAGATACACTGTAAAGTAAATGTAAGTTTTTACTTCCAGAAAGTTTAAGCAAAGTCCAATCACAGTCCAAAGTCATTCATAAGTAAATCAGTCAGTTTTCAACCCAGGGATAATCCAAATATCAAATTCCAGTGTCAAAAATAGTTCGGTTACATTAAATCCAGTAATATCAGTCAATTAGGAAAAATGGAGCAACGGCGATACTCTCCAACAGAAGGAAACAAAGATACATTCACACTCTCTTCTGAGACTCAGACTAAGACTAACCAGGTTTCTGGCTCCATCTTATGGCTGTTTGAGAAACCACATCCAATTGCATGCTCTTCCATTCCCTTAAAGATACAGTTTTAAAATGTCTATCCTGGTTTATATATTTCTAACCCAAATACCTGTTAGGTGACTTATATATAATTCCTTTAACATTCTCCCCTTTTGGGGTAAGACAATATATTACAAACTTACATTTCCTAAGTCCATAATCCTTCCACCAGCATGCCTATGCTGTTAAGAGCCTTAGACCTTGCTAAAATGATCTGCTATATTTGTTTTCTGACCATAAGTATTCCCAGCCCTTAATACATCTGTACTTATGCCACATTGTCCTCCACATTCTAAATCTTCTTTAAAATCTGTGTGTTTCGTTCTTGTTTTAACCAGCAAGGATTTTGAAGCCATTCTGTATGACTGATATTGTATCTCTTCGATACAATAACAATAGGATCTTTACCATTTAATTCCCATATCAATGTTTAAGTAATTTGCTATATACAAAACTTTTTAAATCCTGTACCACAGTAAAGACAAACATGAGCAATTCAGTCTCCACTGTTTGACCAAACTAGATGTTTCTAATAAATCTCCATCCAATCAATTGCTTTTTCCCAATAATACGCAGTACCTGATGGTAGATTTTTGTATATTTATGTCCATGTAGCAAAACTCTGCATCAGCAATATGCCCCAGTCAAATTCAGTTCCATCTTTGGTGGCTCCAAATTACAATGCATAAAACTTGCATTGTTTGTTTCAACAGTCTTCAACACATGTTTAGCAGCCTTGCCAGTGCCTTTCCCCAGTTGGTCCTCAGCATTAAATCTCGGCTAATTGATTAAACACAGTATGCAGATATCCTTGACCAATTACTGAGATAAGATAAACTACCAATCAAGGACTGATAAATGTTCTTATCAAAAATAGGTTGCAACCAAAGCTATGGAACAAATTATGGTTGTGACCAGAATACTGTACTGTACACTGTATTCAATATATTTATATGTAAACAATAAAAATATATTCAAAAGAATAGCCCCCACTCTAATATTCTTCCAGAAGGCGCTGAAGACCTAGTTCTGCCAGCAGGCCTGGGGAACCTGGAATGGTATGGAGCCCATTAAATGGCTCATGTGATCTGCTGTTGCCAGGGGTGGGAGGAGGGGATGATTTTGTTATATTGTTCTATATTAATTTATTTGCTTCTTTGTGTTAGTTTTTATTGTTTTAAATGTGGTTTTATATTCTGTAAGCCTCCATGAGTCGCCATGGGCAAATAGGTGGCAATATAAATTCAATAAATAAATAAACAAGCAACAAAGTGGGGACTTGGCACATAACCTATGGAGGAAGTTACAACAGCAACATTTCTTCAAGGGTTGTCACACTTGAAGTCCAGACCATTGGCTACCACAACTCAAGGTGGCAGGACCCACTATTCACATCATCCTGTATGACATGCCTGTAGGATAACAAGCCTATAAGACATTTCCTATAGGAACAGAAAAGGTTAAGGAAAAGGACAAAAACACATCAATGATTTGTTTTATGACTGAACTTGAGATTACAACACAGGGATCAGGATAGATGAGACATTTATTAAATTTATTTGCTGCCCATCTTGTATTGAAACCAGCCTTAAAACATTAAAATCCTCCAGAGTTCAGGCATGGAGGTTGCTATGTGAACTGTTTCAGAAACAGGATTACACAACCAGAAACTTAGAAACAAGGTACTGCTTTGCTGGTGCCAAACCCTAAACCCAGGTGGGCACATCTCTGAGAGGGGAACCTCCCCCTTTCTAGAGTCAGCCAGGTCTTGGTGATGCATGCCAGGTTGGCTTGCTCCTCTGAATAAGATCTTGAATAAGGAGAGCCTTATCATTGACAGACCTGGCATTTACCTGCAGGAGCTGGACCTCAGGGCCTCAAAATAAATGCTGTCCAGAAACTGGGAATGAATGATTCAGGGAGATTGGTATGCTCTGCCATCCCCTCCACATGCACTCGTGCACTTCCTCAGACATCCTGGAGTGGATAGGTGAGGGAGGCATGTTATGCTATCTGGAAGCATGTAATCACATATTTACTATTACTAGCAAAGAAACCAGCAATTGTGACTCTTCCTTGAACTTGCTGATCGTAGTTTGTAGGAAGGTCTCTTTATCTTCAGACATCTTCAACTATGGACACCATAAGCTAAGTGTTCCAAAAGCCTATTTTCCAGTTGCCCACAGTCAGGTGTTCATTTTGCACAACGTGCTAAACGATCTTTTTGCATTGCATGTAGTGATTACCAGTTCAACCAATAAAAGGGGGCACATGAATGACTGGAAATCATTACTTTGTTCCACAAGGCCAACATTTGGAGCCATATCCCAGTAGCAGTCCACAATAGGACTGTCTACATCTTCAAGCCATGCTCTGTATCAATAAAGTTGGGAATATGATCCAACATATCTATATCCCCAATATCATTAGAGAACTGCTATTCAGTAACAGCCTTGTGCAACAGTGAAATGGTATTGACTACTTCTTTGTTCTCTGCCATAAATCACATGTCCAGAACCATAATTATGGAATTCAGATACCAAATGTAGTAAGGTCTTCAGTACTCCTCATATGTAGCAGATGGATTAATATTGTGGGGGCTGGCAGATCAATTCTCTTTTTCTCAGCCAAACTCTCCACTACAACCATGATCTTTAAAAAATTCACCCCCTCTGCTAAATCCCTGCTCTCTTTTATTTCCTTAAAGATGGTTAAACTGGTTAATAAATATGATTAAACCATCATAAATAAACAAAGGTAAAAATGCTTATATAATCAAAAGAATATATACATCATATAGAAAAACTATTTCTATAGCTATTCTAACCTCAGGTTTTGGAAAGTTCTTTGAAGGCATATGTATATCTCAATAAAAAACTTACATAATATAGTCTCATATAAATACAGATATGCAATAGTATATCACATTTCAAGTTGTCTTCCTGCACTATAGAAAAAAAATCTTACTATCTGTCATGCCTTTGGAGCTAATCTAAATTTGTAAAATGTCTGCTCTGGAAAATGTTATTTTTTAAAAATTAAATTCACTTTTCAAAATAAAATGAAGTGATAAATACGAACAACTGGAATTGTGTACAGAAACAGAAATATTTCTAAAATTAAGCATGAATGCAAAAACTACTTAGAAGATTTAAGGAGATCAATAAAAGTAAAGATGGTAAGAGGGAGAAAAATAATTTTCACATGTATTTTGTTCAGTAAAATTGTATCAAATGCCTCTTAATTTCATATGGTTGCACCTAAAACTATGAGTATTTAAGCAGTCTTATACATATTACATTTGGTAGAAATATATATGCAACAATGGTGGGATTCAATTTTTTTTAACTTTTTACTGGTTCTTTGGGTGTGGCTTGGTGGGCGTGGCAGGGGAAGGGCACTGTAAAATGTCACCTCCAGTCAGAGGTGGGATTTGCCAGTTCTCTGAACTGCTCAAAATTTCCACTTCCAGTTCTCCAGAACTGGCCAGAACCTGCTGAATACCACCTCTGATGTGCAATGTAAACTAGAAATAATTATCAGTGTAATAATTTAGATAGCTTAAACCTGTAAAGAGAAAATAATTCTATCAATGCTAAAATTGTACAATAGCATGTATTTATTATTCATGAATAGTAAAAAGAGAAAAAAATTAAAAGGAAACAAAATTAAAAACTCTTTTACAAAAGTTCCCTTTAGCTGGGATTCTCTTGGAAAAAGTTTTATTTTCTTAGTGGAACATATGGTGTTCTGTACCTCATTCAGGGTATTCAAGTAATGCATCATCAGATCTAATATGTTTGTAGCAGAATGAACAAATTAACCTCAGGAGTATTAATTATTACCTGTATGCTACCTTCCCTGCCTGCCCTAGGTAGGCAGCCATTTCATTTTTACTTCATCAGTTTGTCTATATTTAAGCCAAACTTCCGGCATTCTTTGTGGAGGAATGGGATAATTCACCACAGCCAACTCACCATAGCCAATTCGCTATGGGATAGCTTGCCATAGCTTATTCACCATAGGACACTTCACTGCAGGACAATTCAACAAATACAAAGTTAAATAAATTTCAATGGAATTGTGACAAATAATAAAATAAAGTCAATCCAGAAATACAAGAGTTACAATAATTTTGATGAAAACATGATCACCAATAATAATAGTAATTGAATGAAATGATTAATACAATGTTGAATTGTCCCACAGCGAGTTGTCCTGTGATGAGTTGGCCAATGAAGAATTGTCCTAGACTTCTGTGAGAATAGACATTGCAATGTTCGTAGCATCATTACTTGGAAAAGGAATAGATTCAGGGAACTCTTCTAGATACTAAAACGCATGCCATCAGGGACCACACACTACATAAGGACAGATGCTCTCTCCTGTTTCTTTTGATTATGGTATTTGCCAGAATAGAAAATCAATAGCGTTATTTGCAAGCAAAATTATTTTCTCCCTGAGCACCTGTTCACAGATGGCAATGAGCTGGTGCCTGACATGAACAGATGTGTATCTTGTATAGTGTGACACTGTCTCCAATGTTTCTTTGTGTATCAACCTGGTACTCAAAAACAGCTTTCATACTGCCAAAGCCACTGGTACTTCCATAGAAAGTTGCAATAAGATCCCCAGAGGTATCTTATGAGGTATAAGACATGAGCGGGATTAAAGCTGGCTATTTACTTAGGCTTACGAATGATTATATTGGCTTACTTTTATTACTGCATTGATGAAGTCAGATTAAAAATAGGTGTAAACTTACAAGATATTCTCTGGTTGCAGCCATTTTCTATCATATGTTCAACACCTCTACATATATAAAACAAAAACATGGACCAAGTACAAGAAGTAAAAAGGCATACTGAAGTCAATGTATTTGTCATACGAATAAAAATTTCTAACATTAAAATTTCCAACTTGTACAAACCACCTCATAATATGGGCTGACATTACATTGTGTTTAATCTAATATATATAATATCTCATTAATCATAGGCAATTTTAATCACCAAAACATAAAATGATAGGGCAGTGGGCAAACATTAAAAATGTCTTCTTGGTCCATGACACTAAGGTTAAAAGTACCTTCTACTTGGCCAAATAGATTTTGTCTTCAGGGATACGCACAATAGACCATTACAGTGTATGTAATAGAAGAGTACTCCTGGATTTCCCTTGAAAACAGCATAGGATCTGTGTTGTTAAATGTTTGAGTGCAGATCCCAATTGTAAGCTCAATCCTTAATCCCAGATGAATTTTCATAAAGTCAGAAAGAAAGCATTTGCTACTGGACCACAACATTCAATGGATTTCCCCTAAAGCTAGAAAACTCCAATCAATTTGTGAGACTACTACTTTTCATAGCTAAGAAGTTGATCCCAAGGGGCTACAAATATACACCCCAGATGGAGCCAAGAATGCACAAGAGTTATATCATCAATATGTGGGTAGTCATGAGCCTAAAGTTGCTGATCAACTCCACTGTTTAAATTTTCGAGAAAAAACAGGTACAAATAGAGAAAACTAGTGAAATCAAAAGGGAGGGGAAAATGCACCTGAAAGCAACACATCAGAAGAATTCTCTACATCAGAAATCACTGAACATTTAGGAAAAAACATGGTTAAATAAAAACTAGGAGCAATATTCCACATAAACTTTCTGGCAACAGCTGGAAAGCAAGTGCTACAGTTCTTAAGCCATCAACTCTTGCTTTGGTATATTTGGTGGCTGAGTATTGCAGCCCTTATGGTTAAACAGTGCCCACACAAAAGCAGTGGTTATGCAATTTAATTACATTATGAGGCTAAAAGCAGGAATTATTAAATCAACATCTTCCAAATGGCTACTAGTATTACCTAACATATTATCCTCATATCTTAAAAAACATTCAGACTTAAAAAGAGTGTGGCAAAAATGTGAGGCAAACCGTTTATTACATGAGGACTGTCATGATAAAATATTCAGAATTAAAACTCAGAATCTGCCAGGTAAAGATGGGCAGCAATTAATCAGAGAAGACTTTGATATTTAGATAGCACCGTACCGGGAGTGGGCAACTTCTGACCCAGACTTGTTTAATTTAGTGTCTGATCCAGTATATAATGCCCCTTTGGCATTATCTCTCAAGGACAATCTAAACAGCGTTCAACTGGATCCAAGCTAACCCTGGCAGGTGCCAATATTGGAAGAATAAATGGGGGTTGGTTGATAATCCTGTGACTGTAGGAACATCCCACAAACTTCTGCATCACATTGTCATGAAATGCTCCTTCAGAAGTTTCCCTGGATACCTGCATGAAATAAATCATCTTGAAGGCACTGCTGTCCAATGACTAAACTATCTCAATGTCCAGCCATAGATTTAGTCACTACAGTAACTCAACATCCAGCTCAAGAATTCAAATAAAACTCCAGGTTCATTCAGTTTACGAAAATCTTAGAAAATCTTACAGAAAGTATTCCAAAAATCTTACAGAAAATATTCCAAAAATTGAATACATTGCATGGTAATGTTGAAGCAAAACTAACTCTGAAATTACCAGACATCAGTTCATAGAGTTAAACAATATTTTCCCCTCTCTCCCTTTCATGTAGTCCAGGTAAACAAATTCACTTTGTTATTGAAACTGCCTGCTTTAACTGCACACCTGCTACGATGCCCTTGAAAAGGTTTCNCAGGTAAACAAATTCACTTTGTTATTGAAACTGCCTGCTTTAACTGCACACCTGCTACGATGCCCTTGAAAAGGTTTCAGGCTCTCACAGCGGGAACGTTGAGGTTTTGTTCCTGCGTCTAACTCAATGATGGCTAACCTTCCTATCCTTGCATGCTAAAAGCAGGCGCAGATATGCTTGCGTACATACACACGTGCCAGCATCAATAAAGCAATGTACACGGCCCCCCCATGCCCCATGCGCATGCACACGACACCCCACATGCACCGCATGTCTGTGTATGCACATGCAACCCCATGTGCGCCATGCATTTCTGCTCATGCAGGTGCGACCCAATCCATGGTGTGCGCTTCTGTACATACACGTGTCTCATGCATGTGCCCCTTCTCCTGCACATTCGCAGCAGCTACCCAATGATCAGCTGGCAGGTGGACGGCACACGAACCGCGCAGTAAACCTACTCTGGGGTGATGGCTCGTGTGCCAGTTGAGATGGCTCTGCATTCCACTTCCAGCATGCATGCCATAGGTTCACCATCACGGTTCTAACCCATTCTAAAGCAACAACTCCCCCTCCTTACTCTAATGGCAAGTTCAAAAGAAGAGACATGTAGCTCCAAAGTTTCATCCTTCTCATGTAACTTCTCATGCATACTTTAATTTTACATGTGCTGTATGTTTTTAAAACAATTCACTGCTCTATAATGTTTTATATTTTGCCATACATTTTATATGCTGTTTCTGTGAATTTTATGCATTGTGCTGCATTTTTCTACGCATACAAAATAAAAAAGATGCCCAGAAAACTATGATGGGCAGTTTCCTGCAATTTTGATGACCTCTCATCACACTTGGTTGTCAACAAACAGGCAACATTTTGTCCTAAGGAAGTTCAAGATGGCACCCATTGTAGCTCTGTGCCATTTGGTGGTTAATATGCTTCTGTGGAGGCTGATGGAAATAACAATATCTATAGAAGGGCAATATTTAATGCTCCCTGTTTCCCCTAAGACTGGTTGCAGAAATAAGATATGCTCTAACATGCACTTCAGTCCTTTAAAGTCTACTGGTTCAACTACAGTGAATGGAAGACCTGTGGGCCAGATGTGACCTGTCAGAAACTGTAATAGGCTGAAGGAAGGAACAGACGCCACAGTAGTTGTTGTCTCTAGTCCTCAGTGTGGACCATTTTAGGAATATAAAATCTTGTCCCTGGACTCCCTGTAGCTCCACTGGTGGGCAAAGGTAATTTCTGCCTGCTTCCTTCTTTTCAGGACTAAACTGGTGGCTTAATCTTTCTTCTGAATAGTCTTCACATCTGCTTCATTTTGTATAAACTTTCTTATGTTCATATCTTAAGAAAAAATAATCTGGATTAAAAACACTTGGATCACAATACACCCAACAATGCATTACACAATTGCAATCAATTGTGAGAGAAAAAGCAGAATGTCTTCATTTTGCCACCAGAAATGCCCAAAGCAGCAGTGGAAAACATTCATAGTACTTTACTTCATCATCCCCAGTTTTAGACTCTTCCATGTGTCCCCTTCATCTGAAAGTGAAGTTCACCTTCAGGCAGAACAAGTCATCTGGAGGGCACTATAAAATGAAATGACAATCTCTTTCAACAGAAGAGTTCCAGACAGCCTTGTTTTGCTAACTAAAATTTAGCTTGGAGTTGGAAGAAGTGATCTTATAGAACATACAACATAGAATAACAGAGTTGGAAGGAACCTTGAAGGACTTCTAGTCAAACCTCCTGGCTCAAGCAGGAGACCCTATGCTATTTCAGAGAAATGGCTGCCAGTTTTTTTTAAAAAAACCCAAAAGTTGTATAGGCAAGCTATTCCATTAATTTATTGCTCTTACTGTTAAGAAATTTCTCCTTAGTTTCAGGTTGCTTCTTTAGTTAGTTTCCATCCATTGTTTCCTATCTTGCCTTCTGGTGCTTTGGAAAACAGTCTGACCCATCATCTTTGTAGGAGCCCCTCAAATATTGGAATACTGCTATTATGTCTCCCATAGCCCTTCTTTTCATTAGAATACACATTTCTATAACTGTTCTTCATGTTTTAGCCTCCAACCCCCTAATCATTCTTGTCGTTCTCTGTAGTCTTTCTAGGGTCTCAACACTCAACACATTCAGGCTCAGACCTGAATTGGGGACATCATCTTTCTAACTGCAAAAATTAAAGAGGACATAGTGCAATTTATTTATAGCCGCCTTTATCATTTTTAACAATAACTCAAAAGTGGTGAACATACCTAATACTCCTATTTTCCATGACAACTACCTTCTGAGGTGTGCTGGGTTGAGAAGACAGTGATTGTTACCCAGCTGGCTTTCATACTTGCATACATTTGGAAAATAATGTAAATCATTGGATAGCTGCCGTGCATGTGCAGGACGCGGGGCACATGCAGGAGACGCACGCATGTATAGAAATGCCATGCGTTGGGTCACACCTGCATGAACAGATATGCATGGTGCATGTGGAGGGGTTGCATGTGCATGCACAGACATACGGTGCATGCAGGGGGTCGTGTGCATGTGCATGGGGCATGCCCCCTGTGTGCATTGCTTTATGGGTGCTGGCACGTGTGTATGCGCACACACGTCTGCGCCCGCTCTTGGCATACAAGGACAGAAAGGTTAGCCATCACTGAGTTAGATGGAGGAAGGAAACCTCAACGTTCCCGCTGTGAGAGCTTGAAACCTTTTCAAGGGCATCGTAGCAGGTGTGCAGTTAAAGCAGGCAGTTTCAATAACAAAGTGAATTTGTTTACCTGGACTACTGAAAGGGAGAGAGGGGAAAAATATTGTTTACTCTAAATGAAACTGGATGTCTGGGTAATTTCAGAAGTTAGTTTGCTTCAACATACCATGCAATGTATTTCATTTTTGGAATATTTTCTGTAAGATTTTTGAATACTTTCTCTGTAAGATTTTCTAAGATTTTTCGTAATGCTGAGATGACCTGGAGGTTTTTATTTGAATTCTTGAGCTGGATGTTTGAGTTAACTGTAGTGACTAAAATCTATGCTGGACATGTGAGATAGTTTAGTCACCATTGGACAGGCAGTGGCCTTCCAAGATGATTTATTTCATTGCAGGATCCAGGGAAACTTCTGAAGGAGCATTTCATGACAAATGTGATGCAGAAGTTTGTGGGATGTTCCTACAGTCACAGGAGTTATCAACCAACCCCCATTTATTCTTGCCATAGATTGGCACCTGCCAGGGTTTAGCTTGGATCCGTTGAACGCTGTTTAGATTGTCTTGAGAGATAATGCCAAAGGGGCATTAATATTACTGTGAGTTCAGACACAAATTAAACAAGTCTGGGTCAGAAGTTGCCCACTCCGGAAGCGGTGCTATCTAAATATCAAAGTCTTCTCTTGATTAATTGTCTGCCCATCTTATACCTGGCAGATTTCTGAGGTTTAACTCTGAATATTAGATCATTTTAGTATTTATTTGCATTTGTCATCTGCTGTAACAAGATACAGGTATTAAAATAAATATAATCTTGGAACAGCATGAGATACTTATTTTTTTCCCCAAACCTGCAAACACTTAACCTTAAGACGTGGTCTTACTATTGACCTCACCCCCTTCCTAAAGAGGCCGCAGGGGCATGCAGAGGCACCAATCGGTGCCCCTACTGTCCCTGTCTATTGTTTTTTTTTATTTTTCTTATAAGTATCTATCTCATTGTATTCAAAACTATATTTATTCTTATACCTGTATCTTGTAAGCGATTGACAAATCAAATAAATACTAAAAAAATACTAAACTGCCATTGGCTTCCGCTTTTCACTTGTACATATCCTGCCCAATCCTCAGCAGCCCCCTTTCAAATTGTGTTTTTAAAAATGGGGGTCAAAACAGGTGGAAGCATAGTTTCCAACTGCAGTTTAAAGAAAATGCACCCCCATTATCACCAGGACAATTCTGGAAAAAGCCAGCGTTTTCCTCTCCCTACGTGGCCTCAGTTTCCAATCTTTTTCACTTTTCACTTGAGGGTTTCACATCCAAACTATACCAGTCCACATTTTAACTTTTTGAAATCTCTACTACAAAAACAGGATGGAAAAACTTGCAAAGAAAGTCCGTGTGTGATAGTATTGCGTGATAGAAACACACACACCAGGGTGCTTTTGGAAAGGGTTTAGGTTAGAGAAAGAAAAGCTTATTTCTCTCCACGAAATGCTAGGAAGCCTGTGAAAAGTGCTGGAAAATGTGGCCATACAAAAATAAAAATAAATCCACCGGTAGTCATGACAACAGACTCTACTACTGACCTAAAAAGAAACAAGTGCCTTTGCAGGAAAACATACTTCAATTCAGGGGGTTTCCTACCTCCTGTATAGTTATTTCTCGGGGATAAACGGCGACGTTTTTTCAAAAAAACAATCTACTAGAAAGTCTCCATTCCGCTGTCTCCGTTTGTTAAAAATAACACACCACACCATCTGTCACGTTCCCATGACGTTCTCATGCACTGAATTGCGGCATCACGCTCTATGACGCAGCTCGTATCCGGTGAAGCTTTAGATGGGTTTCCGGTAGCGGGTCAGCTAATTGGGTGGGCGTCGGTAGGCAATGGGATAGACAGCTGTAATAGAGCTTTGTTGGTGCTTTCTTGCTGGTTGATATTTTAAATATGGATCCATTTTAGTTCGGAGCGGGCGGCTGGCAACACGTTGTTGTTTTCCTATTGGTTCTGCAGTGGAGCTTTTCTCCGGATGTATTGCAGGAAGGAAGAATGCGAGCGAATTGGCACAGAGGGAAGCGGTTACTTCTGAGAAAATACCGTTTTCTCCGTGTTTGTTTATCTATTGATTGATTTGTCAATTGCTTACAAGATAATGGCTATTAAGTATATACATAGTTATGAATACATGAAATAGGTACATATTAGAAAAATAAAAGAAACAATAGGACAGGGACGGTAGGCATGTTGCTGCACTTATGCGCGCCCCTTACAGATCTCTTAGGAAAGGGGTGAGGTCAGTAAGTAGACAGTCTGTTGTGTGCATGCTCTCGTTGAGTGGCGTCCTAGCCTCTTCCTGGGTTACCCAGTGAGTAAGAAAAATCTTCACTCTGTGGACGGTTTCATATTCTTGATGAATGCAGATGTCAGTAAAAGAAAACAGAATAGAATCGAATTCTTTATTGGTCAATAAATTATTTATTCTTTACTGACACTTGTTTTGTTGCAATGTACATAAAAGAAAAGTTACATTCATCAGGAATCAAGAATCATCAGGTAACACTTAGTAATAGTCAAAGAGTACAATAAGCAACCAAATCATACCAGGAAACATTCAATATAAATCGTAAGAATACAAGCAACAAAGTTACAGTCATACAGTCACAAATGGGAGGCGATGGGTGATAAGGAGTGATGAGAAGATTCATAGTAATAGTGCAGACTTTGAAACAGTTTATGTCCGGGATGTGAGGGGTCTGTAAATATTTTCACAGCCCTCTTTTTGATTTGTGCAGTATATAGTTTCTCAATTGAAGGCAGGTTGCTAGTAATTGTTTTTTCTGCAGTTCTAATTACTCTCTGGAGTCTGTGTGTGTCTTGTTGGGTTGCAGAAACAAACCAGATAGTTATAGAGGTACAGTTAAAAAAAAAAAAAGGACCCTTTTATATGAGGGCTATTTGAAGCTACTGCCCAATTACAGATTGTGTTCATTTCCATAAAATCAGCTGTACAATATGATGGGATCCACGGAAAATCTTAATTTACAAACAATACTCAATGAAACAATTCATAATAATCGATTACTTTTTGAAACTATATAGTGCAAAACATTTTAACTGAGGCAAAACTCCCCAGGGACATCTTACATAAGATTAACTTAAAATCAGGTTCAAATCACAGATGACAACTGATCTACCAAAGTCATGGTTTTGTCCATATGTTGTTTTTTTTAACTCACCTAAATGTTCCCACTTAATTGTCATGCCATGCAGTTTATATTTAACTAGTTTGTTAAACCACAATGTTGTGGAATATTTTGTATTGTTGAATGAAATTAAGATACATCTACAGTACTCCCACAATGTGTTAAGGAAGTTACTATTAATAAAATAATGCTACTCTGATAAAATATGTGCTTCTGGCACTCATCACCTTGTTCACAAGATATTTTTTGATCTTCTCTAGAGTCTGCCTAGGTACCACACATTGAGGGATCTATAGTTTCTTGGATCATCTTCTTTTGGCTTTTAGAAAATATGAACAATATCTATCTAATGTTTTACCACAGGGATGTCGAACTCACAGCCCATAGGCTGGATGCATCATGTCCAGGCTCTGCCCCCGCCCAGTTTAGCGAAGGGGGAAAAGTCCTGATATGTCACATGACGATGCAAGTTTGACACTCCTGTTCTAGCAGGTCTCCAGAATTTCCCAAAGATAATAATGCAAAGAATTTCAGCCAACCCATTCCTTCCCCACTTTAGTATGCAGACCATCTGCACTTAAATCGAATAGGTGCTTCCTAACCACATAGCTATCAATTTTGAACTTTATTCTGACTATTGATTCAGATCTTCATCATTTTCTGATGAAATACATTATATCTTTGATGAAAAAGATGAAACAAATAGGAGTTTAATAACACTTTTACAATCTAGTACTGTTCAATCTTCACTGGAGATAATGTTAAGTCTTCTCATTTTGCATATACCAGAAGATGTTTACCAGCCATAACTCATTTTGAACTGTAGATCTTTACAAAATTAAGCCACCAATGAATACTCTTTCCACATCCTATACATTTTCCATTTTCATATAATTATTTAATTTTATGAAAGTACAAGAACATTTTTTACTGTCATCTTTCTTTTTATGGTGATTATGTTGACTTTTGCAATATTCTCTTTATTATATCCACTTTAAGAAGATTAGAAATGGCAATCACATGTTCTAGAATACTGCAACCACCATAAATACATGCTGGTTGCCAAATACCTGAATTTTGATTACATGACCATAGGAATGGTGCAATGATTATAAGTAATGAATCAAATACCATTTGTAAATCACATTTTTTTCAGTGCTGTTTTAACTTTGAATGGTCATTAAGTAATTAGTTGTAAATTGGGGACTATGTATACTCCATTTTCCTTTTTCTATTACCGTATATACTCGCATATAAGCCGATCTCGCATATAAGCCGACCCTTTAAAAACTGCCCCAAAATGAGGA
>BHFT01046123.1:0-12480 GCA_004320025.1 Laticauda laticaudata | reverse complement strand
TTCCATTCACTGAATAATAGAGAATAAAGACTTTGTTGTTGGAACCCGGTCTACCTCGTGTTTTTCCGAACAAAACAGTGCGGCTCCTGGCTCAGACGGAATCTAGCAACTAAATAAAAGAGCTGAAGTTACATTGGTCTCGAGTCTCATTCTTCACCAACACTACACTGTCCTAGCCACATCCTGATTAGACTACAGTAATGCATTCTTCATGGGACCATTGAAGAATATCCAGAAGTTTCATCTGGTGCAGAATGCAGTGGTACAGGCAGTTAATGTCTGTTTCTAGAATAATATATATTATTCATCTGCTCCACAAGCTATACTGGTCATATGTTTGCTACAGGGTCTAATTCAAGGTACTAGTTTTAACCTTCAATGCCTTTCAATGGCAGGGGCTGTATTAACTGAGGGGTCATCTGTCCTGATTATATCTTTCCATCCTAGCATATCCAGCAGAAGAGGAGGTACACTATGAGTCTTACTTAATGCAGAATTAACCTGACAAGTCCCAGGAGATAGATCTTCTCTGCTGTGGTGCCCAGTTTATGGAACATTCTCCCCCTTGAAGCGAGCAAGGTCACCTTCATCATTGTTAATGTTTTAGAGATCCCTCAAGATCTGGCTATGCCATCCACCTGAGCATCAGTGAAACTTTAAGATGGCTGTCAAGCACCAGGAAATGAGGCACTCCAGGCAGTTCAAATAAAAATTAATTGAAAGCTTAAGCTTGCTACAAGAATCTGAATTACTAATAGTCGTGTGAAATGAGGGGGTATTAAGAATAGAAAAGAATTCAGGGTGGACTAGACTTTGAGATCTTGTGGGCATGAAGGGATTCATGCCTTATGACTCCTCCCTCAGAGTCAACCTGGTCACCTCCTACAATGGTTCCATTACAATGCCTTGCAAAATAAAATATTGAAACAAAACAGGGGCTCTAACAATGCTGGGTTCTTGAAATGATAGCTTAGTCCACCTTCTCTCTTTAGGTATAGTGATAGAGTTCAATTAATCAAAATCTTTATGCTTTCATAAGGTAAGTAAAGGGCACACCAAAGGAGGAAGGGGTGTCTTGATGTCTTTTCAGGATGAGATGAATGTATTACTCTTACTCAAATATCCACAAGCCTCTTATAGTTTAATGCATCAAAACTATTACAGTTTAATATAAATATCCAAGAAAGCAATTATGAGCACCAACGTATTTTTTTTCTCCAAACATCTCAAGATCTCACTGAAAGATAATGAATTTTGACTTGCTGTGATAAAAGGCATGTGTGGAGCTACAATATAAAATACAGCTTCAAAATGGCTGCAAGTCAGTTTTACGCATCATTAAACTGAAGGTGAAATAATTCATGTACTAAAGAATCATGATATAGTTGCTATTGTCTCTTGTAAAGTATTAAACCTTTGATAACACCTATGTGCCAGTCTAAACTTGTCATAATTACGATTCAGGTTTATTGAAGCTATATATAGAGTGCTCAATGCTGCAGTGAAGGTGTGTATTAAAAGCAAAGGTAAGCAAAAACTCTGAAACTACTTTACCTAGTTGGAAATTATAGGGATTCTTGATCTACTTGCACTAAACTATAATATGTTTTGTTTGCTTTTGGGCTGCATCAAGTGAACATTTAATAGCATTTAGTAAACCATGGCTTTGGTTTATTATGTTAAAAAAGTCAAGTCTGCCTTATTTAATAAAGTATGATATAACGAAGTATAAATTGTGAACCCAATTTCTTTGATGGGTTTCTAGTCCATGCAGAAGCAGACTTTCTTGACAATTCATTAGGACTTCCTAATAGGTTTGCTTGGCCTAATAAGCTTTATATGTTCTTTCTTTATGTTGGAACTGGGAAGATGGGAGTTACCATCTGGAGGATGGTAACTTGCATAATTGCAAGTTCCTGATCGTGATTAAGCTTTTGTCTTTATTTTAATGGAACTGTTAGTCCTTTTTTTTTGGGAGGGGGGGGGTAGGCCACTGAAAGTGGCAATGAGTTGTGCAGTCCTATACATTCCACAAGTAAAGAAACATTAGAACTAAAGCATTTCAAGTCTTTACATGACAAGAAAATGCTAACCAGGGAAGAAGTTTTCATATTCTGGAATGAGGATGGCTTGGAGGAAAGAATATGTGATACCTGCACAGCATCCCTTTTCAGTGACATCTTGCATTGACCTCAAGGTGTGGGGAGGAATGGTCCAAATGGTGGATGTGATGTTGCATTATCAGCCCCTCTCCTCTTTTGTACCTGTGCATGTAGATATTAGATTAGATTAACAGAGTTGGAAGAGTTGGACCTTGTAGGTCATCTAGTCCAACTCCCTGCCCAAGCAGGAGACCCTACATCATTTCTGACAAATGGCAGTCCAATATCTTCTTGAAAGCCTCCAGTGATGAAGCTCCCACAACTTCTGAGGGCAACCTGTTCCACTGATTGATTGTTCTGTCAAAAAAAATATCCTTATCTCAAGGTTGAATCTCTCCTTGTTTAGTTTCCATTATTCCTTGTCTGGCATTTGGGTACTTTAGAAAATAGCTTGACCCCTTCCTCTCTGTGGCAGCCCCTCAAATATTGGAAAACTGCTATCCTGTCTCCCCGGTCTTTCTCTTCACTAGACTAGCCATGCCCAGTTCCTGTAACCATTCTTGTTTTAGTCTTCAGGCCTTTAATCAGCTTAACTGCTCTTCCTTGCACTATTTCCAAAGTTTCAACATCTTTTACTGAAACTGGATGCAGTATTCCAGGTGTGGTCTTACTAAGGCTTTATGTACCAAACGGATGGGCTGGCATTAGGACGCCACATCCTCCTACTGGCCCAATTTGCATTCCTCTTATCTGCCTCTGTGGGAAATTAGAACAGTTACACAATACTACTTATAAAAAATGATGCTGGCCATTAATCCAAATGTCAAGGAGATCTGGATTCAAATCCCTGCTCAGACATAATTGTGAAATGATTTTTCACAAATCTGCCTTGTTGACTTAGCCTAAATTGTTCCACAAAGCTGTTGGGAGAATGAGAACTGAACTATGAGGAAGTCTGAGCACGGAAGAATTGATACTTTCAAATTGTGGTGCTGGAGGAGGTCCTTGGGAGTCCCTTGGACTGCAAAGAGATCAAATTAGTCAATCCTAAAGGAAATCAACCCTGACTGTCCTTTGGAAAGAAAATACTGAAGCTGAAGCTTGAATACTTTGGCCACCTAATGAGAAGAGAGGACTCATTAGAAAACACCCTGATGTTGGGGAAGATTGAAAGCAAAAGGAGAAGATAATGGCAGAGGATGGGATAGTTAGATAGTGTAATTTATGCAATGAATGTGAATTTGGGCAAACTCAGGGAGACATTGGAGGATAAAGGGCAGTGGTGGGATTCAAAAAATTTTACGACCAGTTCTGTGGGCGTGGTTTGGTGGGTGTGGCAGGGGAAGGTTACTGCAAAATCCCCTTCCCACCCCATTAACCTGCTTTCCAGCTCCATTCTCCTGTGCAGGGCAACAAAAGAAGATCCAGCCGATCAGCTGGCACTCAGGAGACAGAGACTAGATGGGGATGGGGCCAATCAGAGATGGTATTTGCTGATTCTCTGAACTACTCAAAATTTCTGCTTCCAGTTCTCCAGAACTGGTCAGAACCTGCTGAATACCATCTCTGAAAAAGGGGCTTGACATCCTATGGTCCATGGCATTGTGAAGAGTTGGACATGACTTAGTGACTGAAAAACAACAACAATATTGGGAGAATGAAATACATTTGTCCCCATGTCTTGAGCATCTTGGAGGAAGACTACACAAGTCTGTCTGAACTGGTTTGCAAGAGACTGGTGGAAAATAACTGAGATTTTCAGGTAAAATAGGTCATCTTTTCCCAAGAAAATCATGACATGTGATCTTAGGCCTATTACTGTGCAGTTTCAATGCAGCAAGGCCATGGAACAGAAATGAATAGAGCTTCTGCAATAACAGTCTCACTGGCAAATTGTCTGTAAAAGTCAGTGCTCTCAATTAAACATAGGGGGATTACTTGCAGCAGCCCTAAAATTTTTCTAAATAAATTGTTCGCTCAGCGGGATCCAAGTCATGTAGATTGTCTGTAAAATGAAAACTACACAACTTATTTTAGAAAAGAAAAGAAGGAAAGGGATGGAAAATTAGCCATTGTATTAATCTGACAATGATTGCAAAGGAAATGTGAACTCCAGGAAGATTAATCACATTTATACTCAACAAGGAGAAGGTGCCTGAAATTCTCTAATCCTTGTTCACAGTTTTCATGAAGCGAAATGTTTTACATAGCATGGCATCTAAATCCCAACCATTTGCACAATGCACACCTTCCATTCAGCAACCTTTGCTGTTTTCACACCTCTCTGCAATTAGGCACAAGGAAAGAATTAGCAGCATTCAGCAGAAAATGTTACAGAGTTCCAGAGGCCCTCCCAAAAGCTTCTGCCATTTTGAAGGATCAGCTGAAGCTTCTGGAAATATGATTATTTCACCTAGGCTAGGATTGCCAGTATGAAATTAGGGAGCAGGTTCTTTGATTTTAAGACAATAATTATAATAAATCAGATTTTTTCCCCACATGTATGTTATTCTGTTACTGAAAATAAATCTGTGTGGAGCAAATATTTCATTCTTCAAATCAACTGCTCAAAGTTTGTTGTTCAGCTCAGAACCTGGATGTTTACAAATAAATAGCAATAGCACTTAGACTTATACATTGCTTCACAGTGCTTTACAGCTGCCTCTAAGCCATTTACAGAGTCAACATTTTTCCCTCAACAATTTGAGTCCTCATTTTACTGATCTCGGAAGGACAGAAGGCTGAATCAACCAGGGATGGTATTCTACCAGTTTGACCTGGTTTGGTAGCTCTGAGGATCATCTGTGAGCAAACCGGTTCCTTCCAATGATCAGCTGCTGGTCCGATCACCTGGTCCAGCTCTATACTGACCTTTATTTCCTGGTTTTGAAGCTCAGTTGCTTTGCGTGGCACAGTGGATTGCTGCACGTCAGCTGTTGAAGACACAGGGAGAGTACAGGATTGCAGGAGAACGTAAGTAGCAAACCCTCTGTGTGTGCTTAAAGTGTGCCCACCAAACCCCACCCACAGAACGCGTGGTAAAAAAAAAAAAAGTTGAATCCCACCACTGGTGTCAATCTTGAGTTGGTCAGGATTGAACTGCTGAACTGCTGGCAACCGGTAGTCAGCAGAGGTAGCCTGCAGCACTGCATTCTAACCACTGAGCCACATGGGTCTAAAGCAACTAAAGATTGTATTATTCTTCCAATGCCAGATACTAAATTCTGCTTTACATGCTCCATAGCAATGTGCCATTCTCATTTTTGATAATGTCTTAGGGCCCCATTGAAACCTTAAAGCCATTCTTAGGGGATAAAAATCTTGGGTAGTCACTGTTTGATTTGGAAGAGTGCTTGCCTGCCCAGAAAAAGAAATGAAATGTAAGCGAAAGGGCTGGAATGCTGGATAAAAGATGGAGTCAGAAACTCCTTTTCTTAAAGCCATGTCTTTATAGCCTTAAAAAGGTCCAGTAGAGTAGGGTTGGGGTTAATCCAATTTCTGGGTGGATGATGTTTCACAGGACAGAACCACAGAAAAGATTTTTCCCTAGGTCCAGAGGTGGTATTCAGCCAGTTCTGACAGGTTCTAGAGAACTGGTAGTAGAAATTTTGAGTAGTTTGGAGAACTGGTAAATACCACCTCTGGTTGGCCCTGCCCCTATCTGCCTATCTGGAGATTTTACAGTTTCCTTCCCCTGGGGTGGGGTGGAAATGGGGATTTTAAAGTACCCTTCCCCTGCCATGCTCACCAAGCTACACCATTCCCACCAAGCCATGCCCACAGAACTGGTAGTAAAAAAATTTGAACACCACCACTGTCTAGGCCCCACCATGTGGCATTTTCTAGCAGACAGATCTAGAAATGTGCCCCTCCTACTGAACTTAATAGGATAAAATAGATATAGCCAGGAATGTGGTTCTTGAAGTACTCTGGTGCCATGTCATAGAGGGCTTTATAGGACATCACCAGCACCTTGAATTGAACTCAGCAGCATATCGACAACTGATGCAAGTCATGGAGCAGGGGTATAATGTGTGTCCCTGAAGGGAATGTTCAAAATTCCCATGCAACTGAATTCTACACTAATTGTAGTTTCAGGTGTTCTTCAAGGGTAGCCCTGCATAAAGCACATTGCAGTAGTCCATTCCGGAGATGAGCAAGGCTTGAATGACAATGAGAAGAACCTTCCAGTATAAGAATGGACACAACTGGTACACAAAACAAACTTGAACAAAGACTATCTTTGTCATGGTTGCTTCCTGTTCTTCCCCAAATTTCACACAAGTTCTGTTGGAATAGTGCAACTTCAACCAGAATATCTGATGGTAAGTCCCCAGAACCAGGTATCTCCAAAACCAGAATCAGTCTCACTAAAGTTGAGTTGAATCCTGTTTTTCTCCAAACTGTGTTATTTGCCTTTGTATCTTGGCAGTGCTGCATAGCGAGACTTAAACCATGAGTGGGTATACTTCAAATAATCCTTAAAGATCCAAAAAAGTTGTCTGCAAAGTCCTCTTAATACTTTTTAATCATCCTAGATATCAGCTAGTGCTTTGATGAAGTGATTATATCTAAGCCATAGAGAGCTTAGCCTGATAGAATAAGTATTGTTTTGTAAAATTGCTGTTTAGATGCTTCCAAACGTTCAAGGTTTTCCTTGAATTAGTTTGTACTATGGCCTCAGAAGTATTAATTTAATAGCTTTTCAACTGCCTGATTTGAAAATATATTATAGCAAGAGTTCATTCCAAATTCATTTTTCACTCAAGTTCAGCCTTAATGTGACAAACACACCGAGTCTTGAAATATAAGTGGGAAGTGATCAGTGAGGGCCATCAGAACAGACAATGGCTGTTATGATGGCCCTCATTGATCTGCAATAAATAAAATCTAAATAAATTGGTGGGCATTCCCATGCTACTTTGAATGGAGGATTGACAGTGCCCAGGAAAAAAAGAAAACAACTTTATAACCAGTAATGATCCTGACTCAAAACAGAATTCCCCTCAGCCAAACAGTACAATAGCAATCAATGGCAATAAAAAGTAGTGTGTCAGTAAAGCAAATTGAAGAAAGTTTTTGAACCAGTTTTTAAGACTGTATGAGCATAAAACTTCCTCCTTAATCCAAAATATATTGGCTACTGTGATTTTCAGGAAAGCCTATTTATTTCTACCCCACCTTTCTATTCAAGACAACAGTTCAGTTGCCTCACTTTGAACAGGGAACATTTGACATTACAGATCATTTGTCATATGCAAGATGCCAGGATTTCAGTGAATCAAGGATGCCAGATTAATTCATAACTATTTTTAAAGCAAAATAGAGTGATCCACCACCACCATCCATAATCCATTCACAGAGTCCAGTACTATGCATCTCCATATGTATTGGTTTTTTTATCCAACTCCTTTCTCTATTTCAAAAGAATTGGACCAGACCTAAAACTCATATGCAATTGAGTAACATCCATCACAAACTGTTTCTTGTTAAAAAAATTGGCTGCAAAATATTTCTGCCTTGGAAAAGTTGAATAAAAAATGTGCATTTTTGGCATAGTTGCAGCCAAGGTACGCAAAGAATAAATAAGGTAAATAATAAAATGCACAATATGCTTCAGAACTTTGAGAGAACAAAGTGCTCACTGAATATATGCAAAACAGATATGGATTGGGTATAGATTCATATTTGAACTTAATTTGATGAACCAGCTTGAACCATGGATGCTCAAGTTTCCAATGTTTCTTTTTACTGAAAATGGGCTAAAGTGGAGATGTTGAAATGACTTACATGGGAATTTCTCTTCACTTTATCTTCACAACAGCAATGTTGTGATCTTATGGCTGAGAGTGGACTCAAAATGCAAATGGCATTTGGTGTGAAGCCCAAAACAGCTTGAATTTCTCACTTGCCTGGTTAATCAGGCAGCACATAATAGTTTCCATTCATCATGGATTTGATTATGCATCCCCAGATGGGAACTGAAGTTTATATTCTGGTGGAAATCTGCTTTCCAGATTCTGATTCTAATCAATTTCGTCTTGACTGAGATTCCAAATCATCACTGACACTAGGATTAGTTATTTAAGCTTAGATCAAAACTGATCGTTCTTCAGTTCAGTCTTTGTAAACAGTAATGGCTCATGCCCCACATTTCCTAATCATACTACAACTATCTGCAATGATATTGACTTTTCTGAAGATAATGTAGAAAATGCACTACATCACCTAAAACCATCCTTATCTATTGGCCCTGATGGCTTATGTGCATACTTTTTTAAACAACTCTCCATTGCCACAGCAGAACCCCTAAGCATAATACAGTATATGAGATATCATTCAGAACCAGCTCCTTACCAAATCTATGGTCTTTAGCAACAGTTATCCCTATTTTGAGAAAAGGTGACCCCTACCTGGTTGAAAATGACAGACAAATCTCATTGTGTTGTGTCACGTGCAAAGTTATGGAATCAATTATTTATCAATGCACTACCTTCCACTGGAGTCAAACAACCTATTCTCCAACAAACAATTTGGTTTCAGAAAAAAATTATCCTGCAATTTGCAACTTCTACATTGCAAAAACATATGGACTACATTACTTGACCAGGGCGAAGCAATAGATGTAATTTACATAGATTTTTGCAAACTTGAGATTTTACACATTGGTCAAAAAAAAAATCAATACACCAAATACAAGCTAGGCGGATATGACCTCTTTGATGTCCCTCACTCTGTGAAAGACCTTGGAGTTCTCCTATCAAACGACCTAAGTGCCAGAGCTCACTGCAACAACATTGCAAGAAAGGCTTTAAGAGATGTAAAACTGATCTTACAAAGCTTCTCCTCTGGTAATACTTATTTGCAAATTAGGGCATTCAAAAACTTTGCTAAACCAATACTTGAACACAGTTCCACTGTCTGGAATCCGCACTATATATCAGACATTAATACAATTGAGCAAGTCCAGAAGTATTTGACCAGAAGAGTACTACACTCCTCTGTTTGCAACAGAATACCCTGCACCACCAGACTTGAGATTCTAGGCTTAGACAAGCTTGAACTACACCAGCTAAGTTTGGACTTAAGCATAGTACATAAAATCATATGTTACAATGTCTTACCAGTTAATGAATATTTCAGCTTAAACCACAACAACACAAGAGCACAACAGATATAAACTAAATGTAAACCACTCCAAACTTGATTGCAGGAAGTACGATTTCAGCATCAGAGTGGTCAATGTCTAGAACTCATGACCTGATTCTGTTGTCACATGCTCAAACCCCCACTTCTTTACCCTCAAAGTAGCCTCTATCAACCTCACCCCATTCCTACAAGGTCTGTAAGCACACAATTGTGCCTACCGTCCCTGTCCTATTGTCCCCAATTATTAGTTCCTATTTCATGTATTTAAACTTATTTTTTATTCTTATTTCTATTATATTGTAAGCATTTGACAAAATAAAATAAATAAATAAAGTAAGAAAAAAAAGTTGGGCCCTATTTGTGAAGTCTGATTTTGCTACTAGAGATGCTGGCACATAGGGGGTTCTGTGGAATCAGAAGCCTCATAAAAATTCAGAAGTCCAATTCATGTGGATTAATCTAACTACATTCAAGAAAGGCATTAGCAAAAAGTCACGATGATGTCTAAATGATGTGTCATGATATCATTTCCCCCTACTATAGATGCCCATGAATTCCTTAGGATTTCTTTATAGTTATTAAAAATGCCTTCACAGGGAACTCATGGCATCATATCATTTTTTAACCACTCCCTACCTTTCCCAACTCTTTCTTTGGAACTTTGCCAGAAAGCAAAACACAACATCCCTCAATTAGAACTGGCATACATCTTGGATTACCTGAAATCTGTCTATCTCGGTTAACTCTCTCTCAGCCTTGAGTCAAGAAATCCTATGTAGCAGAGATTTCTCCCATTCTTCTTATATTAAATGCATGTATTCTAAGCAGAATAAATGAACTCTGAAAGCTCCCTCTATTTTTATCTTTATTGCCTTATTTCCTCTCTCAGTAAGTGTATCAGTCTTGTTAAGTACAAGGATATTCCTTTTATTTTCTGATATAAGAGGGCACATGTTGCCTCTTTGAGTCAAGAGGGAAAATATTACTGATAAAACAAGAAGTGAATCAGAGAAAGAGAGATTTGCATGCAAGTTAAAGGGAAGACTGGAACATTTTGAACAGATCTGTGTTGAATGGGATATTTTAAATGAACTACAGTGCTCTGAAAATTCTTATCTTACTTCACTACTCTTGATGCTCTTTGCTGCCCCATCAGGAACTATTTCAGTTGGCTTTTTCCTTCTTTGAAAGCAATGCTGCTGCTTCTTGAGATGTAAAATCTGCCAGTTGGAGATCATGTACTATTCAGACATTAAAAAAGCATGGAATCACTCCTGCAGAGTGTTTGAGGATAATAAAGAGGAAAAGAAAAATGCATGCTTTCCTCTAATCTCCAAACAAGGGTTGGTGAACAGTTGTAGCAGTACAGTACAAGTTACAAAGAAAGAAAAATATGGAAAGAACTCAGAAAAATGTGAATCCTATTTTTCAATCCTATAATTTCAATTTTTCTTCATTCCCAGATATCCATACCTCTCAGAGGGGAATCTTCACTTTTTAGGCCCTTCTTCTTTTGTCTTTTTTTTGAATTTATTTTTAAGTCAATCCAGAAAAAAACAAGAGGAAGTTCATCCATGGATTCTTGGAATGGCTATGTTATGTTGGCCCTGCTATTCAAAGGGAGCTTCTGGAAGAAAAGAGAGAAGTGGCAATGACATTTCTTAATGGCTTTTTTCTGCCAGAATGCAATTGCAGAAGGAGCATTGTTCCAAACAGACATTGCACCACAGCAAATGAAAACATATAAAGTATGAATAGAGTGTTCTTTCATGTCTTGCTGAAAAATACTAAAAATACTAAAATTGCTTTTACAGACAGCCTCTTCTCCGGAAAGCCACCTGCCAAAATTTGCAACCAATATTAAATTTTCCTTTAAGCACAGCTGCACACATACTGAGTTGCAAGTGCAGAGGTACATATAAATATATGACATATGCTATTTATATGCTTTCCCTCTCTTGCTTCTTGCCTTGTAGCTTAGAAGCGCAATCCTGAACATTTGAAGTCTCATGTTCCTGTAATAAAATTCCCTGTAGTTTAGGGTTAGATTGCAATTTCTACTTGGTCAGAACCTCAAAATGGAGGGTAATCGAAATTTGACAAAGAAATTGGAGGGAAAGTGGTCAGGGGCCACTTATGGAATTGGGCGGAAAAGAGGATATCCTCTTCGCTTAGTTCAAAAGATTCTAATTATATCAATATTTAAAATTTCCAATGTATCAAAACCCTGTCCCATAAGAAAGAAAAGTGGCCACACATTGAAAAAGGGCATCCATTCTCTTTGGAAGAGACCAGTGGAGTGTCTGAAAGATAGGTTCGTAAGAAGCACCCGGATTGTCTATATGGAGATTCTCAGTCATCCAGATCACAGTTGTCTCAAAGATGCTTTTTCAAAAGGCAACTGGATTTTCCTTTTCCTTTCTTTGCTTTTTCCTCTCTACCATCCTGCCAGTACTGATGAAACTTTTTAGATGAGAAGCAAAACAAAGGGAGAAGAAAGAAAGCCCAACTGCCTTTCGAAAAAGCACTTTTGAGACAAGTATGCAAACAATTTGAGGAATGAGGAAACATCTTGAGGTAATTGCCTATGGAGATTCTCATTCATCCCCAGGTCATGGTTGTCACAAAGGTGCTTTTTCTGTTTGTTTTTTTCTTTGAAGACATTTTGCTTCTCATCCAAAAAGCTTCTTGAATGAGAAGCAAAACGTCTTCAAAAGAAAAAAAAAAACCAGAAAGCCCAATTGCCTCTTGAAAAAGCACCTTTGGGACATCTTGAGGTAAAGGTGGCCTGGCCTGGGCATGTCAGGCACTAGCTGCGGGCAGGCGAGGAGAGCGGAAGCAGTGGACGAAGCTGTCCAGTGTCCAGATTGCAGAGTGGGACTGGGCTGGCCTGCATCTCCGCCCACCTGGCCACCATGCAGTATTCCTGGAGACAAGCCTCGGCTATATTACCATGGCGAGCACCCCACCTATGCTGAGGTGGAAGCGGTGGGCAGCAGCAGCCTGATGGTTAACCCTTTCAAGGGGTTGTCTTCCTGCCATTATGTGCTGCTGAGCCACTGCCAGCACCACCACCCTGTTTGAGGTGCCCAGTTTGCCTTTCTTGAGCAGCTGGAAGGCAGCACCAACTTCATCCTGGTTTCTTGTGAGGCGGCTGTTCTGTATAAAATGGTATACTCCAAATGTCTCAAATTTGATTGGCCAGAAGGGCCTGCATGGGATTGGTTCA
>BHFT01046118.1:0-27509 GCA_004320025.1 Laticauda laticaudata | reverse complement strand
TGTTCTCAAAAAAAGATATTTTATTTGTATTTGTATGTTTTGTGAAAACTTAAATAAAACTTTTATAAAAAAAATAATGACTATATATGTAGAAGTTCTCCTTGATCAAAAAGATAAAACTTCATTCACAAACAGCACTGAAGGAATTTTTTTGCTGAAGGTACACTTACTGGCAAATGCATGGGTTTCACTTTTCACGAATGATATTTTACTAGGTAATCTAAAATACATCAGTTTTGAAGGATAGACATATTTTGGAAGTCTTACACAGGAATTAAAATGAATTATAATAAGACAGGCCAGGTTTGTTTGTTTTTTTGGCAAACGTATTGCCATATATAGCATCTTGACAAAGATGAAGAAACATAGCCCAGATGTTCCAGGAGGAAGAACTAAATGATGGGTGCCCATCTCTAAAATAAGAAAAAGAGGCATCTAATGTTTCCCTTTGCTACACAGACTGAGGAAAAGCAATACACTAGAGGTAACAGTTGAGGAAGAGGTGGTATCGTAACAAAATCAGGCACCAGAGCTTGATTGGAGTTTGATGGCTAGGAACAGAATTGACTAGACCAGGGGTCTCCAACCTTGGCCACATTAAGCATGGAGGACTTCAACTCCCAGAATTCCCCAGCCAGGCAAGGAGTTGAAGTCCTCAGGCTTAAAGTGGCCAAGGTTGGAGACCCCTGTACTAGACCACTGATGTCAAACTCGCTGTGTCACATTGCCATCATGTGACATATCAGGATGTTTTTCCCCTAAGAGGAGCTGGTGTAGATGTGACTTGCATGTGATGCATCTGGCCATTGGGCCACCATTTGACACCCCTGGACTACACTGATCTTTTGGCATGTTTTGGCAAATTCAAATATTTGCAAGATAATAATTGTTTTGGAGCAATTGGCCTTCATGTTGTGGTATGTATTTTTATATAGTCCAGTTTTCAAGATTATTCTACAGTTTTAAAATTGCTCTTTGCTTTACTATTAGATGGATATTGGTCACGTAAAATAGTGAAGTTGACTGTATCACCAAAGGGCCACCCCCAATTTTTAAATGTGGACACATAACATATTAAAAAGAGGAAGGGCAATTATGGCTACCATCTTTATTCTTTTCAGCCTTCCTGAATTACTGCTCTTTTCGTCCTTTATTAAACCTATTCTTGTGCAGTTTTTTCTTCTATTTATACTGCTCTTGATTTTTTGGATTTTTTTGGTAACAGGAACAACAATGATCATAATTATTTTTAGGTCAGGCATTCAAAAGGAAACTGAAGTGCTGACTTAAACAGCCAAGGGGCCACATGGAACTTAGGAAAATTGTGTAAAAAAACCACCAACCCAACCCAACCCAACCCTTATTCAAGTAAATCCTAAATGGAGCTGAGGAACCTGATTAAATCATTGGTTCTGAAGGGTCTACATGAAACATACTTTTCTCAAAAACGATGGTTCATTGACTTTGGTGGGGGAATTGTTCAAGCTATTTAAATGTTAATTAAATGAATGTACTGTCCCTCTTGATATTGAGAAGAAAAAGGGAAATGTTTCCCTATCCATTCATGTCTGATTCTTGGAGATGGTGCTCATCTCTGTTTCTTAGCTGAGGAATAGCCAATGTTGTCCAAAGACCCTTCCATGATCCTGTAACCATCATGATTATACGCCAAGGAGCAGGGAATGCTATTACCTTCCCAACAAAGTAGTTCCTATTTATCGACTTGCATTTGCATGCTTTCAAATTGCTAAGGTTTCATGAATTGGGCAAATAACAGAAGCTCAATCCATTGTACAGCACTTGGGTCTCAAACCCAAGCTGTCAGGTTTCCAGCTGAAAAGCTCAGTATCTTTAACGATTGAGCCTTTGCAGCCCCTCTTGGTATGAAAATGGGCATTAATCCAAAAGACCATAGAGATCTAAAGGTAAGAAACCATTCTTTCTTTGTTTTAAATGACATGTTTTGGCACTAGAGGAAAACAACAAAAACAATTAACATGACATAAACATAAGCACAAAAATCTATTAGAGTGTAAAGATAATTTATTTCCTGCAACAGATTAATGGACTGTTTCTGAAATTCAGTATCTTCCCCTTGCTGTCTTTGTGACAGTTCCCTTTACTTCTCCTAACACTTTGAGCAGCAACTTCGTCTGAATGCTTTCATTATGTCTATACAATCAGGTTTCATTATGTATATACAATCTCCAGTTGGAGCATCTTTGAGATATGTAGGACAGTAACATACAGCATGGATATTGTATCAGCACTCCAATTTCTTTTCTAACCTTACTTGAGAATCCTGTCAGTCTTGCCTTTTGTGTCTTTGTAACTAGTGAGAAACAACAACTCAATAAAATACCGGTTTGCTCTAATCACCCCTATGATAGTTTAATTGCTCATTCTTTTTTATCAGTTCTGTCGCTCAGCAGAAGGGAGGACATTCTGATTTTACAGATCGGAAGCAAGGTGAGCAGCAACAGTTCCTTGTGATTAAGCTAGAATTTATTTTATGGGCCTCCCCCCTTCCAGCTATATTATCTGATTTTGTCACCACTTAGGGTAATTTATCCTTTTAATGCTCAACCTTTTTCTATAAATCTTCTCATTAGTTTTTATATTTCTTTTGAACAAAATTTGAATGACTGCTTTCCCAAACACTAATCCTAGTTGGATTCTGCTGAAAATGTTAGGGCTATCAGATCTAGACTGCAACATCTTGCAGAAGGATTCCAGGATAGCAAAGGTATATGGAAAACACTTCGTTGCTGCCTAGTGGTTATCCAGAAAGTCATATCGCAAATAGGATATAGCCTGTTACCGTTTTCTTTCCAAATAAGTTCATATGCTGTTATGTACATCTAAGACTAAAGCCATATGCACAACTTGGCTGTTTGAAGGATTACCTACATCTCTAATTTTTTTATGGCCACCTGGTGAAATTGGTCACATTGAATACATTTTGGGTCCCTCTAACCGTGCCATATATTGGCACCTAGGAACTGTAGCTTCTTTATCTCTTGCTGAAATAACATCATCTTCCCAACTCCAAAACAATCCATATGGCTCCCACCCTGCTGATGTTCAGAAAGCCATTGAAAACTTGGCTTTCCTCCCAAGTCTTGGGCACAGTGATGGTTGAGCTCCTCAAGGGCATTTGTTCTTACATCAAGCCTTCTGGATACTTATGCTCTTTTTTCCTTCTTTAATTGTACTTATCGGTGTGCATTTTTTTTATTGTAAGCTTGCCAGATCCTTCTAGAGTTGGGCAATCTCTAAACTGCATCAAATCAATAATAAAGCCAACACTGCATTAAAGGATTATATAACTTAAATGAGTTTTGAGTCTACTCTGTGAGGTTGCAGTTAGACAGAGTCTTTACTTCTTTAATAATGATAATGTTAAATACCTCTGTGAATTAATAGTGTTAATATTGGTGTTAACATTTTATAAACATTATAAACATTGTTTATGAATATATGAAATTTAAGCCTCTCTCAGAAATAATTCATGCTGACTTAATGATTTGACCACAAGTATAGAGACAATTGCTCAGTCAAAGGTTCATTGAATGAAAATAAGTAAAAGCAAAAGAATACAAGAAGAAAAAGGGAGGTTGATCTGTACAATATTTCATGGTGATCTTTTTATTTCTTTCTCAGCCATGACTATATTGTGGAGTTGCTTTATTAGGAAGTGTTTATTTTCTTCTCTAGTTTATCTTTCAGGATGAGCTCAAAATATTTTGATTTGGATAAGCTTCAAACTATTGAGTTTTTCTGTTGCTAATGGCTGTGGGTGGGGGGAGAGGGGAACTGGGCCAGCGCACATGTACACAGCTTGACTTGTGCATGGCCACTGGCCTCCTGCTCATGCACATTGAGTTATGCACATACTCTGCCAGCCACTTGCATGGCCCAATTCCGAATAGGCCATAGCCCAGAAACGTGGCACAGCCAGGAGTTGGGGACTCCTGTTCTAGGGATTCTGAAAAAGCAGAATCCTTCTCTCTCACTCATTGTATCTGCGAAAAGAGAAAGATACTTCCAGAAAGACCAAACATTAGTACTTTTATATCACCTGGGTTACTGATATTTATCTCATTATTATTGTAATGAAAAAGCTCATGGAATCATTTTTATATAAAGGAAGTAGGTAATTTGTATTTTAGCTTTAGTAGTCAGTAGTTATTCGTATTTTAGATTAGATCAGTAGTCAGAGATGATGCAAGTTACAATTCAAGATCATCCTGCTTACATGATAGACTATGTATATCACATGGTATATGTATAATACTTAAATATAATATGATAGTCTACATCCAGGAAAATTAATATTTTTGACCTTGGATGAAGTTGAACTACTCTGTTTGTAATGTGGGGATTCTACTAGACTCACAGCTCCTGCTCAAAGATTAGGTGGCAGTTCTGGCTAGGACATAAGTTGCTCAACTTCATATTGAGTGCCAAATATACCCAGGGGTGGGATTCAAATTCAAATTAACCTGTTGTGTGGGTGTGGCCTAATTTGTGGGTGTAGCTTAGTGGTCATGTGACTGGGTGGGCATGGCTTATATGTAAATATTATATTTATGTAAATATTGATTTTTTACAAAAAAAAAAGAGAGCAACTTTTACTTAAAAGTAGGCAAAGCAGGCAGGCAGATTGAGTTGCTCACAGAATCACAAATTTACTTAGAGACCTATCCATCTGCAATTGGCTACCTGAGTCTGCACTGAAAAGCTTCAGTCCTAAGGAAGGTTCGGCTCTGCTTTTAGATTAGCTAGAAAGAAGGAAATCTAAGGATTTCCTGCTTTTTAGCTAATCTAAATCTCCTGCCAGAGCAGAACAGCTGATGGTTGGGGGAAAAAAAGAGGAAAAATAGCAACTTACCAAACCAGGCAAGTTGGATGGCTTGCATGCCAGGTAAGGAGTGGGCGGGGAGGGGAGGGGCCAGCCAGTGGAGTGATTTGTCGGTTCTCTGAACTGGGGACAATCAAGTGTGCAGCGTTTGCAAGAAATCATCAGCTGTGCCACTTGGACAGCTGACAAGCACTGCGCTGGGGTGCACAGCATTTGAAAATCCTCTTGTTTCCTGCTTTTTCAACCTCAGCTCTGCTATGCAAAGCAGCTGAGGAGGGAAAAGCAGGGAATAAAGGACAGTCTAGGTTTGGTGTCAGCTGCTCTTCACAGCTAGAGTTTCTAAAGAACAGGCTGAGCCAATAGCATTCCACCCCTGGATATACCCTTTTTAAAAAAATATATATATATGGAGGCTTTCCATTCAGTTATTTAAGCCCTGGTCATTTCCTATTTTGGATTATTTGGATACACATTACATGGTGCTACCTTTGAAAAGCATATGGAAGCTTCAGCCGATACAAAGTGAGAACAATCCAGCAATTCTGGGTTCCCAAAGGCAAGACATGTAATATCAGCCTCCACTGCAATTACTACGGCTTTGGGTGGGGAGTAGATGGTCTTGAGGCCTACCTCCGAATCAGTCCCAGTAGCTCATTCCATAGTTGCCGTCTTCTCCTCCATCTTCCCTGAGTCTTTACGCCACCTAGCACTTGGGGTAGTGCTTGGTGCTCAGGACCCTGGGCAGCATCCCACTAAACAGGGTGCTGAGGAGGTTTACAAAGGAGATTTGGGTTAATGTCAGGGTTCCAAGTAACACCCTCAACCAAGTAAGACTTCAAGGCAGGCATTTCCTCAAAGTTCCATTTTATTAGAGATGTCATATTGGCATAACTGGGAAAACCCGAATCTGAAAGCCCCCTGGGTTTTCCCCACCACAAAGAAAGTCACCCTTCTGCTACACCCACATGTCCATCACATGGTCCAATCAATCCACCATCCCAACTGAAGATGTTCCCCAGTCACGCCTCTCCAGGTACAGGCTGAACATCTTTGACTCCCAGAGAAAAGAATGTTGTTATTCACTCCAGTTCCATCCAACCCCTCCCATTTTCCCACAGCACTAAATGTGGCAGCCCCAAAGATCCCAAGTAAGAGCTGCACTGGTGCCAGTCTGCTTCTGGGTTCAATCCAAAGGGTTGGCTTTGACCCTTAAAGCTATACCTGACATGGGGTCCAAACCATCCATTACATTGGTCCATCCCTGCTAAACCAGTCAGGCAGGGAAAATATGTTGTGGGCCCTATTATTTAAAGAAGTCTGACTGGAATTCAATTCAATTCAGAATTAAAATATCTTTATAAAATAGCTTAACTACCAGTAGTATCTTATACATGAGATGTAGCCTATGTTAAAAATTATATTCAGTATGCTGTCTAAAATTACAACAAGGGAAAGTAATTCAGGAAGAATTAGGTGCCCCAGAGGTGAGGCAGGTCACATTCTAACTGGCTTTCTGGAAGGGCACAAAAACATGGCTCTGCAGCCTTGCTTGGCACTCATAGAGATACAGGCAGAGGTATTTGCATGACATTTTTCTTTTGGGTTTTTTGGGAAGGGGCACCTTTGACTCACTTTTCGACTACTGGTGTCTGCCCGGACAAATCCCTACATATTTTTTGACAAAGTGGCTTGCCATTGCCTCCTTCTCAGGGCTGAGAGGGTGACTGGCACAGGGTCACTCAGCTGGCTTTGTGCCTAAGAAGGAACTAGAACTCATGATCTCCCAGTTTCTAGCCTGATACCTTAACTACTACATCAAACTGGCTCTCAATTCACAATTAACCTTGTATTAACAATGTTATTAATCCTTGAGACAGAGTTGCCCATAGTGGGGTGAAAAAAAAGATCAGCTAGATGGTAGTTTTGATCAAGATTATTGCCATCAACTTGAATTTCTGACTTTTCCCCAGAAAAACCCTACCAGGAAGCAAACAGGATTATTCATAACACCATAGTGATGTTATTGAAACTAAATAGCCTAAACCTAATGCAGGTTTGCTCCCACCCTGCAAATCAATAATGCCCACAGACTAAGAGGAGTAGCTGATGTGGCCTTTAACTTCACCCAAGGTATTTAAAGAAATAGAGGCTGGATGCTCTTTAGAAATATTAAGGTTCCTGATGCATTCACTACAAATACAGTATAATCCAGACCAGACAAGCCCTGAAGCTGTAGTTTACTTAGCTTTTGTCTAAATCCAGCACTGACATCACTGATAAAGTTAAATGATATTATTGGCATAATCTATAATAGATTTGCAACGGCTTTCTTTCAGAACAATTTTCATCTTCCTAGCCTAATCTACAGCTTGTAAATGCTCATCCAAGTACCAACCAGGTAATCCTATTAAGTGTCTATGCTCAGTGGGTGTGATCCCGTGGATATTTCAGCAAGTCATAGTGAATATTTGCAAATGTAAACATAGCAAAGTTGTGAACTCAACAGCTTGGGAATCCAGGCAAGGAGAGGAAAAGTGACTCACTGAAGGTTACCTTTTCAAGAAATAGGGATATGGACTTGTACCTTTCCAGATCCCTTTCTGCTTGTGAACCATTCTCCAACTTAGTTGCCTTTATTTTCAGCCCTTCATACCCAGATGGAAGAGAGAATCAACACAACCTTTAGTTTCTTTTCTTCTACTACACTTAAAGTTGTACAATAGTTGTTTGCAAAGAAACCATAACTCCAAAAAATGGTCCTACCTACAGTGCAGTGATTACCTGCACTCTCTTGCAGGAAATTTTCAGAAAAAAATATCATCTTGTGCTCCAGCTCTAACCCTATTGTTGAAGCATTGGGGGAGGCGGGGAGAGAAATTTTGAGGTGGTTACATTTGTAGAAGATGGTGGAACTGCATGTGGAGCTTGACTTTGGGAGAAAACACACTCCAAAGGGCAACCCGCAGACACAAAATGAAAGTACCTTGAAAAGGTGGGGTCTTGAGAAAAGAGCCATTTGGTTGCAGAGAATTCAGGCAAAAACATAAGTTAAAGAAAAAGGAGTCCTCTCCAAGCCGACATGAGAAAAAAGCTCCGATCTCTTCTTGTACCTGCTTGGGCATCATTGCGCAGAGCGTGGATCGTACAATCGCTATGACTAAGCGCCTGGCTCCCGTTAACGCATTGGGTAATTCCACCGGAGGCGTGAATATTAGTCCCAGCTCCCAATAAGAACAACGTCGGTGGAGGCTTCTCGCTTTTGTGTTTAGAAATAGCCACAAGCCCTGTGTCTCATCAGAAGCGAAAAGCAGATTAGGCGGCTCACTCTCCTTTAGAAAAAAAAAGGATTTGGGAGCCCAGCGGGAACTAAAAACTCCAGTCCATTTGAGGCGGGTAGGCTATCAGCACGGGCTGCAAGCTTAACTTTGGCAGTGACCGGAACATTGCAAACAAGAGGATCTGGGACCGGGAATTCCAAGTCAATGGGGCTACCTGGCCTAAGACCCACGAATTTCACTTCGTCGAGTTAGCTCTGGTTGGACGTTTTTGCAGAGGCTCACAAAGTCCGCCCAAGAAGCGAGATCTATACAAAATGCATCGTTTTGCGTTCCCCTTATCTCAATTCCAGGAAATCTGTTCCTCCTCTCCCCGGATCGCAGCTGCCGGGCTCCTGGTTTGGAGAAGAAGCTTTTACCGTTTGTGATTTCCTGTTTTTCAAAGACCCCCCCCCCTCTCTTTTATTAAAAAAACGCTCCTGCAAGGTGCTGCATGGGATCCGTCGTGACATTATTTTTGGACCACAGCGAAAATGATCATTTGGATGAGGCTTCGCGTATTCGTGCCAAGGCGGCTGATTTTTGGCTTACTTTGGAATCTCCGCCGTAACTGGTGGGACTAACCACAGTCGCCGCCTCCTCTTCTTTTTGTCCAGCTCAACTCCGAGTGATGTATTTTCTTCGTAACAAATATTGAACTCATTTAGGATTTCTCCTTCCAGGACACTTTTGTTTTACCATTTTTCTAGCCGCCTTGGGGCTTTTCTGACGAGCTGCCACCTAAATACTTAACGCCGCAGAGCTTCTCAATGAAAAACAAATAGTTGCTTCGTGTGGAACCACCTGCAAAAGGTTCGGTAATTTTCCAACTGGATTTAAAAAAAACACACACACAAAGACCCCGCTTATAGATTCAGCTTTACCGGAGGGGCGGTGCGCAACTGGACTTTCTTTTCCTGTTTCAGCTTGTATATATATTACTCTTTTCCTTCCGGCATCACCTTCGTAAGCAGCAGGTGGGGAAGATCGTCAACATCACTTTCAGGAGCTACGATTAGATTTCTGCCCCCCCTCCCCCACTTCCCAGCCTTATCAGCGGCTATTTCTCCTCGCCCACCCCGCCCCTCCCTCTGCCTCTCCCCCTTTTCCCTCCCCACGCGGCTCTTCTTTTTGCGTGGATGCCACTGACAGCGCGCGAGAGAAGAAGCGGCGGCTGCAGGCTGGGAAATCCCTGTGCGTGAAGAAGCAGCCGCTATTGCGGACTTTTGTTCTTTTGGCGCGGCGGCGGTGGGGAGGGGAGGGGCGGACGACTGAGCGCAGAAGCGACCGAGTTAAAAGAGAGAGAGAGAGAGAGGAGGGTTGAATCCGTTTCAGGAGAATCTGCCTCTTTCCCGCTGCTGCGCTCCGGATCGCCATCCCCTTCTCCTCTGCGATCTCTCTCTCTCTCTCTCCCTTTCTTCGCAGCCCAGCCTCGGAGGGTGCCTTTGAGGGTGGAAGGAAAAAAAAAAAAAGGTTATCTACGTCGAGAAGAAGAGGGGTCCGGAGGACGAGGGGTCTATTCCCCTGCTACCTCCGGACGGAGGGAAAGAGAGAATTCGCGGCCGCCGGCCTGACACCAAACTTTTATTGCGGCGTCTCCCAGCCCGCCTCACTCTTGCTCTCGGACCCAGAAAGACTGCAGCGCGCAGAGCCAAGATCCTTCGCGGGTTGGCCACGCCAGGAGGACGAGGGTGGAAAAGACGCCATCTCTTACTTGGGGCGCTTGGCAGGCGGCGGCCCCTCCAAGACTACGCGGCCCTCCGGGGGTCTCGCTCCCGATCGCAACTTGAGAGCTTCTCCCCGGGTCAAATCGCTTCTGGGCCGAATTGTGATTTCTTTCTCTTTCTCTCTCTTCTTGATCCTATACTACCCCAGGCGGAGGAGACGCGCTTTACTTCGGCTTGATGTGCTGCCACGAGGCGGGCGACATGAGCTTAGCTGACTTGAAAGGGCTTCACCTTTCATAATAAGGATTACGCGGCGGCCCCCTTCCCCGAAGATGATTAAATCCCCTACTGGGTGAGCCCATTTTTTGCCCTCTTCCCCTTCCCTTGTTCTCTTCCTCCGGCCGGAGAAGGCCTTTTCTTCCCACTTTGGGGGCCTCTCCCCACCTCGTCCCACCCGGGAACTGATGACAGGCCCACCCGGCTTCTTCCCTTCTGGGCGCCTTCGTAACTCTAAAAGGCCGGAACGAGCTCGGCCTCCGATTTCTCTCCGAAATACTGGTTGCTGTGTGGGAAACTGGCGATTAAGCGATTAAAGCGAGAAGGAGAGAAGCCCGCCTCCCTTCCACGCCGGAGCCTGGGAATTCCCTCTTGGCGGCCGTTTGCCGTCGCCTGGAGTCGAGCTTTTGCGTCTCTTCTTCCTCCCTCGCCTTTCTTGGCCGGTGATGCAGACGCCCGGCGGCGGCGGCGGCGGACGCTACTAGCCCCCGAGGCTGGCTGCTCAGGAGCCGAGCGGGTGGAAATGGTCGCTCCTTGCCAAACGGCGGGGCCAGAGCGCGAGCGAGTGCAGAGGGGGACGTCGAGCTTCTGGGTCGAGCGTGTGCCCGGCTGCTCGGCTCTCCACCGTGGAAGCCCTCCCGTCTCTAGATGGAATTAGTGGAGAGCGAAGCCCCTTGTGTAAGGAACAGACATGATCCATGGACGCAGCTTGTTTCACAGTGAGTACCGCTTCCCCGCGCCCGCCTACGACTGAGACTCGAACGCGCTCTTGCCGGCACTCGCCTCGACCAACCCCCTCTCCCCCCTCCTTTCCCTCCTCCTCCCCCCTCCCTCCGACTAAAGGTTGTTGCAAACTAGGAGAAGGAGATCAGTTGCGGAAAAGGTGAATGGCGTAGGTGTAAATCTTCCCCCCTGCTCCCCCCCCCCTTCCCGTTGTGCCTACCCCCCGCCCTCCCCCTGGAATCGCGAATCCTGGCACCGGACTCCCTGAAAGCTGGAAATATAACCGTGAGGAAACTCCTGCCTCTTAGATCCGGGTTGCGATCGAGAAGAAGCCAGTTGGAAGCAAATCTGCCCCAAACCCAGGAGGGCGGATGGGGCCGAGAGACCTTGCCCGCTAAAACTCTCTTCACTTAAAAAAAAAAACAAAACCAAAAACAAACCCTTATAAACAGTTAAGGTAACCGAGATTTTTCAAACCACGCAGAAGTCGGTGCATTCTGGAATTTGGCCAATTCCGGCTAGGAGGGGGCGGGGTGGTGGTGGTGGTGGGGGGGCTTCAGCTTATTACTTGCTCTCGTTGGGAATCCGGTTCTCTGAAATTCACTGGAAGTTACTTCTGTGTAACCAGGTTCAAAATCAGAATGGCCCTGTCGCCTTCCCCTCATCTTCAATTCCAGGTTGTGTATGTAGATTGAGTCCCAGGCAGGCGTGGGGGTGAGATTTTCACCAGACCAATGGCAAATATCCATCCCCGGAGCCATCTGTCTAAATTAATCTAAACTCATTAATTGCTGACATTCAGGATTTCACAAAGGCTGCTGGATTTGAGTAGTTTTCTTCCTCCTTCAGGAAGCCCTTTTATTACATTTAAGTCATTGGTTGGTGATGACTCTTAACTCTAAAGTTACAGTTTTCCTAAGTTTCTTTCAGTATTTAAAATTCTCCAGGCGTATGGTATAATCCTTTACCAGTCTACATGCTTTCACAAATACTAGTGGAACTGGGATTAATTTTTTACTGGTACTTATATGTCCAATTCCATGACAATTTACTGAACAAATTCAGAAATAATGTCTTTATTTATAACCCAGGTTAAATGATGAATGTAAATATGTTAAAACATAATAGGCATCTCAACAAACGCAGTACTTTTAATACTTGATTTATTTTACTAAAAAGATCAATTTTTTGAAGGATCAGTATTGGGTCCCGAGATAAATTTGTTTTCAGCTTATTTTTTCTGTTCTCACTGGATACAGTACAGACAAGCTTTAGTATTTTGAAGGAGGATGTGAATCAAAAAGTTCAATGGGAATGGGATGTAAAAATGGAGACAGTAGTATTCTTAATGCTGGCTTTCTTTCAAAGCATGGTGAATGGATTTTTTTTTTGAGTCAGGATGGTAATAGGTAAGATGGTCATTTTCTTCTTTTTTGTACAACTTTATTTGATGGAAGCTATAGACAATAAGATGAAGGGAAAAGGGATTTAGCATTAATTCATTTCTAGTCAAGTGAATAATTTAATTTAAAAAGTTAATTGTAATTTAAAACCATCTGGTTAATATTCCAGTGCTCAGTAGTTAATAAGATTCATAATTTCTCCAATAATGTGTAAATAGATTCATATATTAAACAATATTAAGCTCATTAGATTACTATTAATTAATTCTGCCATTAAATTTAATGGTGTGTGTCCATAACTTTTAATTTACATCATATCAATAGTCATCCAAAGTGTATTGGTTATTACTATGCCCATTTTTTTTCATAAGTAGTTGAAGCTGAGGGATATCTTCCTGGCTCTGAATTATTGTAATTATTTCAGTAACTCTAATTCTGGAATTTGGAGTTAAACATGCAATAAACATGGTAGAATATTCTGCAAAGTAAATCTGCTAATATTAGAATAGTATGATTAAAAATATATAGTAGAAGTAGAAACTACTTCTCACTAGTTTCTCTTATGAACATCTAAATAAACCTTATGTCATTTATAAACACTGAATCATCTTTCATTACACAAACATAAACCTTCATCTAAATATCCATTAAAGGACGCAAACAGATATTCTCTGGATGTTTATAATGCTTATTGGGGATGAGATTTCAAAACATTAACAATGCAACAATTGACTACATAGCTTACAGTGTCAATTTAATTAATATCAATGAATGGAGTTAGGCATGAATAACTGAGGTTTCCTACTTTAGTAAAGAACATATTTTACGGATTTTAATATTGTTTATGATTTTTTTCAGAAGGTAGCTTGAGTTTCAACAAGGATGTTTCCAGACAAGATTGCTGGATTATATTTTTAGAATTTTATTTGTGACTTTCTTTGCTTTCTCACCTCAGCTTCATTTTCTTGTCACAAATCATTCATTAAAGAGAGGGGAGAAGGGAAAATGGCTTTTGATTGGTAACACAAAAAGTTCTCTGTTTAAAGCTCCCAATTCATAGTATACAGTAAATGTCAAAATCTGTCTTTGAAAGAACAACATATAAATCATGGTTTTCTCTTTCTTGTTTTGGCACTGTGGAAATATCATATGCTCAGTCTATCTATTTAGAAATAAAATTTAAATGCTTAGTTTATTCCATGGTGGCAGCTATTGTTTAGGAACAAGAAAATAAAATGACAAGAGTAGACTTGAAGTACAGTATATTTCCTTACCCATGGCCTCTGTCTAAATACACTTTTTTCTTCTTCTTCCTCTGTTTCTTAAATGTACTGATATTTCAAAATCCTGAAATTTCTTTAAAGTGTTTTGGAAATCCAAGATGAATAATGCATTTAGTTAATAGCAGAGTTTTCCCTTACAGTACTTCTTACTAAATACATTTTTGACAGGACTGAAACCTTTTTGTTCAGTCAATTTTGTTATACAGTGCTTTTTGTCTCAGAATATATTGCTGACTTCCAAATCAAAATCTTTCTTTCAAAGAAAAGTGGGTTGTGTTGGTATTACAAAATATAAAATAAACAATATTTAACTCAGACTCAATATTTAACTCATGTTCTCTCAACTAAAATTCTTTGACAACCATTTGGGTTGTCAAACCATTTGGGTTGATTTGGGCACACATGGGCAATCCCACAATAAGAGGCTAAAAACTTAAGGAATAGTTTGATGTTGGCTGGGCTTCAGAATGTAAAACTTACAAGGCCAGGGTGCAAAGTCAACAAATGACCACTATGGGTAAACAGGTTTTAGAACTCTGGTGTTTCAGTCCAAAATTAGTCACAGTAGTGATTAGTTCTCTAGCTTATTTATACATTGTTTCAATCCTAGAATACAGTGAAAAACCCTTTTGTTCCCAAAATCACATTTGGCAACAGGCTGGAGTGGTATATGTGTACAGATAATTTTGATCTGTGCAGTTTATTATCTTTTTATAACCCCAAAGTTGGATGATGAAACAGGATTAAAAGCACAAGAACTGTGCATGACAAAATGCTGTGATTCCATCATTTTAAGAGGAGGATAATAAAATAAAATAAAATAACAAGAGATAGCAGGTAATGTCAAACATTACTGAGTATTATATGTGGACCAGAATCGACCAAGCATAAACTAAGTCTGTTTTAAAGTACAAAACTACTTCAGATGTTATATTATTAGAAGGCAAGGAAATTTGAAGGTTTAGCTTATAAAATAGCAAAACAGAAGGTGTTAGAATCCTAGACGTATCCACAGTGGTTTGAGTAAAAATGTGAAGAGTAAATAGTTGAGGGACAACACCCTGTCAGGCCTCAGGATGTCTTCAAAATCAAAACAACATAACTTTGAAACAGAGTTGGAAGGGACATTGAAGGTGTTGTAATCCAGCCCTCTGCCCAAGGAAGAGATTATATCAAATGACTGTCCATCTCTTCTTAAACACTTTCAGTGATGGAACACCCACAACTTCTGAAGGCAAGCCATTCCACCGATTAATAGTTCTCACTGTAAGGAAATTTCTCCTTAGTTCTAGGTTGGTCCTCTCCTTGAGGTTTCATCCAATATTTCTTATATCCTAACATGCTTTGGATAATAGGTTGACCCTCTCTTTTAAATGGTTTATTTTTTAATATTAAAAATGTAGGGATTTGTAAGTAAGTTACTATTCAGCCATATTCATAGCAACTACTAGTGGAAAGTAAATCAAGGTAACAAGTTTCCAATGACAAATATTTGTAAATGGTAATGAAATTAGTGAAGTGCCTACTATGGCCATACAAAATCAGTTATATAAGATCTGGTTGACACAGCCTTCTATACTTCTGGGATGGGTAAAATGAGGACCCAGATTGTTGGGAGCAATATGCTGACTCTGTAAACTGCTTAGAGAGGGCTGTAAAGCACTGTGAACTGGTGTATAAGTCTAAGCGTTCTTGCTATCTGAATATTGCTTCCCCACCTTTTTCTTAGCAGTTGCTTGCACTTTTAAATAATGCTTGTTGATCTGTTGCAAAGTACTCAGAGAAGAAGATGTAGGAAAAAGTGGTAATGGGATTCTAAGATTGTAACTAAAGAAAATTCATAAATAATACATTTAAGTTCCCAGTAGTTATGGGCAGCTAATTCTATGAAGCCACTAATGGATACATAGGGGAAGAAATTCTGCAGGTTATTTTTCCCTAAGATTGCTTCAATTAATGCTTTTAAGTATCTTACATGAATCAAAATTTTTTAAAAAATCTATGATTATAAGATGTACAGAACATCAGAGATAAGTTTTGAACGTTAGTAGCATATACCGTATTTTGTATAGGTGCACATATTTCTTGATTGGCATAGCTATATAAAAGGGAAAAGGGGAAAATTATGTTCAATGAAGGCACAACAGAGTTGGTGTAACGTTTGAGTGGACTCTAGATGTTAGAACAGAATAGGTGCATTATTATTCACCCAATTTTCTAAACAGCCAGATTGATTCTGTGGTAAGTATATGAAATAATGCTTTTGGTGTCTGCAAAAAATGGAACGCAAACAGCACAGAAGCTTTTCACACAGGTATTTCTTAATGGTATTTAAAAGCCTACTAGCTGGATGAAAGAGAATTTAAGTGGCTGTTTATTAAATTCATTCATTGGATAACCTTGAAGAAATACTAAATACCAAAATGTAAACCAGAGAAAGTTTAATCCATTCATGGGATTATTACAAATTTTGATTGTAGGAAACTATATAATGAATGCTTTGTATGAATGACCAATTTTTAAAATTCTCAAATTGAAACTGGCATTGGTTTACAGTAATTGAAGTTCTGTTTTAAAATACAAATGCATGCAATAGTGTTTTCAGTAAGGATAAAATTTAACATCTTTTCACATAAAATACATATAGGTATAAATGAGCAACATTACAGCACTTTCTTTTCAAATTGTAACAACTTTATAGCTTGGTAACTCCCATGCACCGTAACAATACATTTTTGAAGAACGTACAGACAATCCTTCTATATATAAAGAATGCAAGTGTCATTTGTACATTGTATATCTTAACGCTAATGATAGCAGTAAGCAGTTATTTGGTGCAAAGGACTCTTTGAATATAATATCAAAAGACATACCAGTCTACAGAAATGGTGCTTATGCAACCATTACATTGTTCCCCTTCTCAAATATTGTCTTTGATAAACTTTGCTAGCTTCCTACTTCAAATTGGCTTCTTCTAAGTGTATGTTCATTACAGTATAGGGCTACCAGCTCTGAGCTTCAAAACTGAATGCTACTAGGTGACAGTAAGGAAACAGAAAACATGAAATATTAACTTCCATTTATAGTTAATCAGATTTTTGCAGTCTAGATTGTTAAATTCAGAAGGCTGGGTGCAGAACAATTTACCCTTATGCATTAATTGGACTGCAGAGCAGAAGAAAATGAAGATACTACAGATGCTTAATAGCCATTGTAAAATAATTAAAAGGGCCAGATATGTGAAATTATTGTTACTAGTACAGTTGATTTATTTCAGTGGAAAATTAAACAATTTCTGAATTGATAGTTAATGTTCAAAACAGTTAATTTGCCAAAATAGTTTTTATCAGAACTTAGAGATATCCTTTGGGAATAGAAAATGCTGTGCAAACATTCAAAGGGAAACTTCATTTGTAAACACTTACTATGAATAAACCAGTGGTCAAACTAGCTAAAATATGTTTTTTAAAAACAATATTAAAGACAGATAACACTGGAGAATATGATTTACTGAAATCTCTATTAAGATTTTAAATCAGTAACATGCTAGTTTGGAAAGCTCAGTGTAAGAACTCCATTTATTAGTAGATTGTAAATCCCAGTCATAGTTATTTGCAATAGAGATAACAGTGAATTGTATCAACTGGAAAGCAGCATTCTGTACTAGCTGAATCTTCTAGATAGCCTTCATGGACAGTCTAATATAAAGCAAATATTCAATAAAATGGAGGAGAGGATTAACCCTATACTGAAATGTCTCATGGAACAATCTCCTCTTTCTCACAGCTCCCAACTAGATTGGAACTATTCTTAAGTAAAATGGTGTCTTCATGCTGGTAATTACTGCTGATAGCCTAAAAGGCTATCATGGATAGCCACTCAGATTTTCTGCAGGACAAATTACATGGGAACATCATCCAAGATTTGCCATAGCGAGTCATGTCCCATAACAGTTTGGTTTCTTATTTCATGGGGTTCAGATTATCAATTTCTTCCAGTGTTCTTTGTAACTGATGCTCTATCAACTTCTTACAATTTTCTTCCAAAAGGGAGATTGGAGAAGAGGTCTTAGTGGTCCTGATTTACTGAGTTCAGAGCAGAAGGCAAACCATTGCCTTTTTAAAAGCAGCTGTTATCTCCCATCCCTATAGTGAAGTATTGAGTCTGCCCTAGAGCCAGATCCCTGTCTCCTCCATGGAAGATTTTGCCAAACTGGAGAAATAGGGATCAAGTCTACAGATTGTGGATATGGTCTCAAAGGAAGCACTATCTACTGCTTTTAGATACATAGCCTCCTAAATCTCCCAAACAATATTCCAAAACATTATCTCTGCCATTTTAGTACTTTGCAATCCATTTTCTAATCTTGACCAGATTTGAGTGAGATTATCCAAAATGTGTTGAGCTACCTGGCCATGACAATACCATGATGGCAGTAATGTAACTAGTCTACTTGTGTCAAATATTGGGATGCAAACTTGTAAAAATGGAGTTTGTTTCGTTATATCATTATATTTGTGTGTTGTCACTTTTACACAATCTTGGTTTGATGCAGGTACCTATGCTTTCAACAGTCTAGTCAACTTTGTCAATGGTATCAGATGACTGATATATCAGAAACATCTGAGGGAGGACAGATTGCCTGGCTAAATCCATCAATATACTATTATTCGGTATACCCACAGCAAGTTAAATGTCATCTATTACTAACTATAACCATAACTATAACTACTATAGCTATCTGGTGTGCACATAATTGACATAGTTAATACCAAAAGCTCGTAAAGTATCACCCAGGTTTCTCTCCCCCCAAATCTGTATTGTAGATTTATGCAGAAATAAATTCCATTGATTTTCCTGAGATTAATCTCATGAAAATAGCATAGGATTAAATGGTCTCACCCAGAGGTGGTATTCAGCAGGTTCTGACAAGTTCTGGAGAACTGATAATGGAAATTTTGAGTAGTTCGGAGTGGGGAGGGGATGGAGATTTTACAGTACCCTTTCCCGATCATGCCCACCAAGCCACACCCACCAAGCCATGCCACGCCCACAGAACAAGTAGTAAAAACAATTGAATCCCATTCGTGTCTTACCTCAATGTATCTCTGACTAAATTCTGAGCAGTCATGAATCAAAACGTTTCATGCTTAAAAGAAGTCCATTTATTTCTGTTTACTATGAATATGTAGCCATTCTGTTTAGGATTACTATGTTTTTGTAAAAAAAATAAGTGCAGCCACACAACCTATTTGTTCTTTCTTTAGCATTTCCTACTTTGGATTAAGGTTAAAAATAGAGCTGTCCTAACTAATTTCTCATTTCAACTAATATGTTTTTTTAATTTTCCAGTTGTAGCAAGTTTTATCATCCTACACTGGGCCGGGGCAACAAAAAAAGGAGCAGGTATGTTTTTAGAAAAAAATATTCATATGAGCAAATTTTTTTTTTTAATGTTTAAAACTTAAAATGATTTATGTTTTTCTCAAACAATTTAGTAAGGGGGGATTATAGTGTTTAATGAACAGGTTTAAAATAGTCAAAGAAGGTTATGACATTCAATGTTGAAAACATGTGTCTTATTTCCAAATGTAAATCAGCACTGAAACAAGTTAACAAAAAATTAATGAATAAATTTTCTAAAGTCCAATGCAGCTGCAGGGTATAGCATGTTTCTGTTGGAATCAGGAGGCCAAAACAAGTAAAATAAGGTCCTAAAAATTGGATCCTAAAATAAGAGTTAACATTTCAATCACATCCTGGCCAACAATTATATGACAGGTGGTAAACTTAGAAATGGATGGTTACCTTTATGGAATCAATGAATTTCAAGCTCAGAAGACAGAGAAAGTGATCTAGTACAAATAGAAGAAAATATTTGTAGCTTACGGTTGAACTACAGAGTCCTTAGCTTGGTCTGAGCTTGGTTATTTGCTTGCAGACTTTTCTGTAAAAAGATGGATTGGTGACATTGCAAACATGTATGCTTCTTGATTTGGAAATATGAATAAATAGGTGCTGCTGCTACTTTCAAATGAAAAACAAGCATTTCATCTCCAGTGGTTTCTTTCTGGCTAAGAATACAAATGGAATTCCAAACTCACAGATAACTTTTTTTTTTAAAAAAAAATGCTATTAGTAGTTGACTGGAATATAAAGTAATAATAACAATAATTTTCTGATCTGATTCACAAATTTCAGTAAACCAAATCTTTTTGTACCAAATTAATGGAGGAAACAACTGAATAGTTTAGAACATGTATTCAACTATAAAGCCTGCTTTGCAAAGTCTGGATTTACAAATCACAATGAAAACTAAACCTACCATGTTCTGGATTAATGTGATACATGAACTCAGCCAATTTTAAATGTGAATTACTATACAATCAGTATTGCATATCAGCTGATCTAAAAGATGGATTCCTAAAGAGATAGAATTGCTGAAAAATGATTCTAGCAGAATTAAAAATTAAAAATCTGACAGATATGAAACTTTCTTAACAAATAATAGAAAAAAATAATTTACATGTTTGATGTTATTTTAGTACATTTGGAAGACTAAATATCTAATATAATTCTAATCCGTTATAACTCATAGATCTATGAAATACAGCTAGTCAAATTTCTGCTTCAGCACAAGAGAAAAACCTTGTGTTATAGTTATAGGTTGTCCTCAGAATGCGACAGCAATTAGAACTAGGACAGCAGTTCGAATTAGCTGTTGCTAATTGAACCATTAGTAAAGTGTGAATCACATGATTTCACCACCTAGCAACAAAAGTCCAATCATTCTGTTGTCATCATTAAGCAAGGACTTATACTCATTAAGGACTTCATGTGAACAAAATTTCTGATTTCCTGCCAGCTTCTGTGTTGGCTTTGCTTGTGGGAAAGTGGCAGGTAATGTTAGAATGAGTGGTCATAACTCAAGGACTACTTGTACCAAGCTTGAAAGTAAGTAAATTCATCCTCCTTGTCTACAGATATGGATTACAGCAAGAAACTCGGAAAGATAAATTACCTTCAATACTTGTTGCCTGACCATACTTTGAGTACTTTTTTTGCCTATGTGTAATACTCAGGGGAGGGATTCAGCCGGTTCAGGCCAGTTTGAGTGAACCAGATGTTAAGTTTACATCTGGTTTCCTGAACCGATAGTTGAACTAACCAGTGGCCCTCCCTATCCTGCCCCTCCCCTCCCAGGAGTCTCCATGTAGTCTGTTTTGGATGTAGCTAAGTACAGGATCCACGTGGAGGCTCTGGGAGGGTGAAAAACAGACCTCCTGGAAGTTCTGGAAGTCCGGAAATGGGCCTGTTTCCGGCTTCCAGACTGCCTCTGGAGCCCGGGGGAGGCCATTTTTGCCCTTCCAGAGGCCCGAGGAAAAACTTTGAACCCTGGGGAAGGCGAAAAATGGTCCTCCCAGAAGTTCTGATAGGCCATGCCCACCATGGCAATGCTTACCCAGCAACTGGGCAGAGAATTGGTTGTTGGGATTTTTGAATTCCACCCCTAGTACTAATTCCTAATAAACCAGAGTTAGCTGGCTTATTAGTCTGTTAGGTACTTTATAAAATGTTTTACTGAATTCAAGATATATTATGACTTCAGCTTTCTCATGATTTACTGTAATTAAGCTGGTAGGAGTTATTTTTGACAGTCCACATTTCCTGTAGGATTCAAGGAACTGAATTTTTTTATGTGCTGCAGTTTTCTAACCCATTGGCATGAGATTTACAGATCTACCAATAACCTGGATCTTCTGTTTCACTCTTTTTGAAAACGGGGATAGTTTCTTTTTCCTTTTTTGGCTTCTGACACTTCATGTTTTGCAGGTTTTCCTAAATACAAAATGCAGTCTTGAGAATCGATTAGTAGATTCCTTCAGCACTTAGGATGTAATTCATTTGGAACAAAAGAAACGAACTTTACTGAAAAATTCTTAGATACTCCCTAAGACGTTTTCTGTCGTTTTGAAGTTTTTGGCCTGCCCCTGCAATCACCTCATCATTCTTGCTTAATAGAAACAGATCCTTTTCTAAAGAAAAAAAAAATTATGTTACCTCTGAACAATTTGTCTATTTCTTACACAATCAGTTTTCTGCTCCTTTTTTAATTGCACGTATGTAAAGACAACTTTTTCTGGCCATCACTTTTAATCTTTGCAATTCTGGGTTTCTTGTATCTGCCCTTCTTTTATAATTAGTCTTTCCTGTCCCTTCTATATGTGTCCTTTCTCATTTTTCTGATTGCTTATGAGCTTTTTATGCAGCTGCATGGGCTTCCTTTATTTCCCCTTTTCTTCTCTAATTGGAAATTTTTTATGATTGCATATTTAATATTTCCTTTTTCAGAAACCTTCATTAATATCAAATTTTCATTCTATTATTTTTTCATGCACGAACAGTCTTATCATTGTTTTGAGTTTATTCAAATCACCTTTACTTGCAGCCCTAGGAGTATTTTTTTTACTTGTCTTTATATTTCTAAAGTCAAATACTCTACCATTATATGGTTGCCTCCAATAAATCCTTTCATATTATTGTTTTCATATTACTAACTTTTTCCTATTGCTTAAATCAAATTACATCAAATCAAAGAAATCCAATCGTTTTCTTCTTTTTAATAAAATCTTGTAACCAAAACCAAACAGGAATTTCCTGAAAATCCATATGAAGCAATTGAATCTTACCAGATATCATTGTGATTAAATCTTCTCATTATCATTACAACAATTTGATTTTGGAAAATGTCATCCATAGCTCTTCCTGATTGGATGATTAGTAATCAGATCAGATCCTTTCAGTTGTGTTGCCATGCCATTTTTTTTTTGTGTGTGTGTGGGGGGAATTCTATATAGGTAGAGATATTTTTTTAATTTACAATGCAATTCCTCCTTTAACATACAATGCAATGGAGTTTCTGGAGTATGATGAAATTTTGATATTTTATTTTATGTGAGAATCTCCATAATCAGTAATTATTTCTTCTAGAAATACCATAACTTTGCACCTGTTATACATGCAGACTATGTTATTTTCAGGCAGAAAAATGAGGCTATAACTATATAGCTGTGTTCTCTTCTTGTAGATTCTGCCATTATTATTGTTTTAAAATTCTGTTTGATATCTTGTATTTAGCTGATAGAAGAAAATATTTGTTAAACTGTGGGGTCCTTGATGCTCTCTGAGCTGGTGCCTTTCTTGAGACATTTCATTAGCAAACTGGGTAACATTATCAGTGGTATAGGTACTGTGCTGGTACTGATGATAGTTTCATAATAAAACATCCTCAAGAAAACAACCAAGCTCAGAGAGTACCAAGTACCCCATTTTCCTTTGAAGTGCCCTTTCTGGTAGTCAGTATAATTTTGACTGCCCGATCAGGAAATTATATTAGGAAATTATAACAGGCTACAGGTGAAAGCAAATGATTGCACGTTATGTATTTAAACCAAAACATGATCTCAACTTCCTTTTTCCCCTTTTCCAGAAAAGCAAAGCAGTTCAGAAGGACAAAAGACAGTTCAGTGTGGAGTGTGGACAAAATACGCAGAAGGAGGTATTTTCACTTCCCCGAATTATCCCAACAAATATCCTCCTGACAGAGAATGTGTCTATATTATAGAAGGTAATCTAAGACATTCCGTTCTCTCTCTCTTTTTTTTTTCATTGTTCTAACTTTGGCAATGATTATTAAACTTAACCATTTCAAAAACAAGAGCTTAATCTATCTGGTAAGAATGTATAAATGTTCATTTTTGGAGAGGGACATAATATGAAAACTTTGTATTCATAGAAAATGCATACATTTCTGAAAGACTCCACAGAAGCTTGCAAGCTGATAATTAAATAGAAAGCATTCTCTTCCATTTTTAGACTCAGTAATTTGACAATAAGATTACTGCTGTTACACATCACTCTTATTTTTTGTGATTGTTTTTGAGTTATAAGAAATGGGATGTTTCGTCATATGGTTAGACTTTTGGCAATATTTCAGAATTGTTGGCAGCAAATCCAGGTCGGTTACAAAGTGTATCAATAGGAAGTTGCAGCCAAATCATTCTTTGTAAGAAATATGTTTGTATGATATTCACATTACATAGATCCAGGATTGCTAAAAACATTTAAAGTATTTTTTTAAATGTGATATGTAGCATTACTTTTCCTTTCATGGACTGCTTTAAATTCCTTATACCAATTACATTACAAAATAGAGGCTCCTAGTAGATTGGAAGCTATATATAATTAGCAGAAAATCATGTTTTTATTCTTTTACTTTATGATGGAAATTTGTTAATCTAAATGCAGATATATAAAGTTATCAACTTAAATGATAATACTCCTTCACTCCTCTCACATATAAAGGGAGGAATAAACCTTATTTAAACTAAATATTATTTTGGCTCCTGTTGTTCAGTTATATTTAAAAATAATAATACTGGTATATTTGAAAAATATTACAGGTAGTCCCTGAACCCAAAATTTCAGTGCAAAATTTTATTGATAACAAGGCAGTTGTTAAGTGAGTCATGTCCTATTTTATGTCCTTTTTTGCTACGGTTCAGTGAGTCACTGCAGTTGCTAAGTGTGGTTGTTACACAAATCTGGTGTTCCCCATTGACTTTGCTTGTCAGAAGCCAACTGGGAAGATCATAAATGTGATCACATGACCCTGGGACATTACAACTGTCATAAATACATGCTAGTTACCAAGCACCCAAATTTTGAACATGTGATTGTAGGGATACTGCAACAGTCGTAAATGTGAAAACCAGCCCTGTCATTTTTCAGTGTGGCATTGTAGCATAGTAATAGCAATTAGACTTATGTAGCATTTCAAAGTGCGTTACAGCCCTTTTTAAGTTACAACCCTAACCCTAACCTATTGTCAGCCTATTTCCCCCAACAATCTGGGTCTTCATTTTACCCACCTTGGAAGGATGGAAAGTTGAATCAACCTTGAACCTGGTGAGACTCGAACTTTTGGCAGTTAGCAGTACGTTAGCTTGCAATGCTATATTCTAACCACTGTGCCACTACGGCTGTTAACTTGTAATTTTGAATAATGGGTATAAGTTTAGGACTATACCTGTAGAGTATTATCTGTTACATTATCCATATAGTAATTTTGAAGATGTACTTATTTTTGTTTTTATTTAGCAGAGGTTCTGAATTTCTTTAGGTAGTAGATATCTTGACTATTTGAAAAAGACATGAAGTTGTTCCAAAGTATATGGGACAAATCCTCTTCACGATGGTTGTGATTCATAAATTACATTTTTTACAAAGGGTTAGGAGCCACCTTTTTATAGTATTAATTCTCTTCTTTATTTCTGTAGTTGGGCTTGAACAATTTCAGCCAAACAACTTTAACCCTTTGTAGCAAATATACTAATTGTCTGCTCTGAGGCTGTGAACTGTGTTCAAGTTCTACCTTAGCCAGAAAACTGGCTGGGTGACTGGGCTAGTTACTTAAACCTGAGTTGTTGTGGGGAAAATTGGATAAGGAAGGAGTATTAAGTTTGTTTTCCAGCTTGAGTTACTAACAAAGTAATGAATGTAAAATTTTAAAAGTAATGCACAAAAAAATATTTAAAATGTCTTAGCTGAAATATTGGTGATGGTTTATTGTTTAGTTCTCAATCATATGTATACATAGCAGTATTGTTATAATAACATTATACATTCCAATCCATTTGTGTGATTCTGGCTCCCAGTTATGTAGGAAAGATGTTTATATCAATCTTTCATTTCCAGACATTCTGTTTAAGTGAGACAGATTATTTTTTTTTACTAAGCTTCAGTTGTCAACTACATGAAATTACAGGCTGGCAAAAATTAAAGCCTTAATTGTGTGGACCTTTTTCATTGCATCTATTCCTCTGCTTCTTGTTAGAACCCTAAGTCTTTTTAAGCAGATGTAAAACCTCAAGGCAGCACTTCTATAAGATAATTAGATGAAAAAGATGACAAGACATGCAGGCATTAAGCAATCTTTTCCATATTACTAGGACTTTTTGAAAAAAGGTAATTAGAACCTAAATTAAAAAAATTGCTAAGAGTTCAAGTAGTAAAAGCTCATTGCAGAACAGCTGTAGCAACAACCAGTGTAGTTTGCAACATTTTCTTGCCGATTTGCTTTTACTATTAATAGAGAGATAAAGAAAGAAGAAACGATCACATACTTTTTTCTGAGATTATACTTGCAATATAGGCTGGTGGAATGAATTAATAAATAAATATGAATAGATAAAAGTTTGTAGGTGTGTGTATGTATTGGCCCATGTTACAGATGTCTGCAAATATCTGCAGTGATTCTCCTTCAGGGTGGTAAAATAGCTCTTGGAGAACTAGAGAAGATGGTTAGGAAAGGTCAGGGAGTAAAACCTAGCAAGATTTCTTAGGATAGTTTACTATACCTGAACTGCAAAATCAGCATAACCTCTAAACTGTATTGAACTCCAACTTTGCTGCAATCAACTAACTATTGAAGATTTGTATTAATCATCACATAATTATTTTCAGCCTAGTATTATTTTGCATTAAAAAAAAGAATTGTCATCATTAAAACAGAAATCCATCATTAAAACAAAAATCCTGTGTTTTTTAAAAAAACTCTTGATTTGAGTGATAAAGAGAAAGCTTCTTAGAATAAATCTACTATTATCCATTTCTTGCTTTTAATTTGGTGTGAACCTATACCTTGATCAAGACCATGGAAGATTCTTAGTATTTCACAATAATTTAGTCTGTTTTTTATACCCAGAAGTCCTGTTTTTAATTGAACACATTTTCTACACCTGAAAGTTGAAATACTTTGATAGTTAACATCTCTAGAATGCAGCTCTGTTGCCTATTCAATGAACACTAACATCTGCAGTATGTCTGCTTTGGTTTATCTGTCAGAGATATAATCCTGGAAATTAAAATGCATTTTTAACTTGAAGTATAAAATGCAAACCTTGTTTCCATTGATTGAAGTTCTTCCTGAACAATACTTAAATTCTTCCAGAATACTTAAGGTGACACGAAACTAGCATGAAGCATCCGCATTCTGCTGTGATTCCCAATGACACCTACTGTACCTTGCTGTTCTAGAGCAGGGGTCTCCAACCTTGGCAACTATAAGACTTGTGGACTTCAACTCATCTTTGCTGGCTGAGGAATTCTGGGAGTTGAAGTCCACAAGTCTTAAAGTTGCTAAGGTTGGAGACCCCTGTTCTAGAGGGTTTCCTTATTCTCAAGAACAAATGGGTCACAAAAGGAAGCAGGACAATGAGGAGAACAAAATGGCATTACCATATATAGATGTCTTTCATTGGATGAAAATTCTTCCATTGTTAATGCAGCACATTTGCGTGATTCACAGTGACTCAAAATGTCAGTGCATTTGCTTTGTTTTTCATTACCAAATAGATTGAAAAAGCCAGATCATAAAGAATGTAATCTGGTTTTGGCTCCTGCATTTGACAAGTGACAGGTGTAACCTGTATGTGGGAATAAGATGCAGACAGTTCAAAAATAGATGTTGCTTTTCATATTGAGCTTTAGATAAAGGGAAGAATTCTCTACAAGTCTTCAGCAGAAATAGTGCACAATGTTACCAAGTAAAAATCTCTTTAATCACTTTTAATGTTTCCATTTGGTTAACATGAAAGCATGAAAATTTGTGAAAGCAAGCTCATTAGACAGCTATATTTGGACTACAATTTTTTTAAAAAAGCTAAAAAGCCAGTATTTGAGGTTTTTTTTCCAACATTACCTCTGTTTAACCATCATGGAATAGGATTTCAATTCCTATGCTGTTTAATGGATCAGAAAATATGCTGAAAATTCTGCAAGTTGGGAAAATTCAGCAGTTTGACAAAACAGTGTTGCTCTATGGTGGAAATACACTGCTCAAAAAAAATAAAGGGAACACAAAAATAAGACATCCTAGATCTGAATAAATGAAATATTCTTATTAAATACTTTGTTCA
>BHFT01046117.1:0-14934 GCA_004320025.1 Laticauda laticaudata | reverse complement strand
CTCTCCAAGCTGCCTGCTTCTTCTTGGTGTCCTGATAGAGTCTGTGGCCCTTTCTCCAGAGGTACTCATTCTCCCTCCGCCATTCCAGCACCTCCTCCTCATGCTCCTTGGAAACAGTGTACTGTTTCCTCTCTCCCTTCTCTTCCCCTTGCCTCTTCCTCCCTCTGGCAGGAGCTTGAGCAGCAGGGCCTTTAGGGGCTTGAGCAGCAGGGCCTTCAGGGGCTTGAACAGCAGGGCCTTCAGCAGTAGGGCTTTGTGGGCCTTGAGGGCCTTGGGGCTGGTCCACCACCGCAGGAGCAGCAGCAGCAGCAGCTTCAGAGTCAGCCACCCCAAAATTTTGCTCGTCCGCTGTGTCCTTTATGCATACGTTTTGCGTCCATCGGCCAGTGGGACCTTGCCTTAAGAATTATATGATAGTGGTCTTCCAATGAAACTGAGTTTGATACCCCTGGTCTAGATTTGATCTGAGAACAATAATGTCACTAATATCCCAAATGTCACTAATATCCCATTGCTTTTTCAAGAGGCAACTGGACTTTCTTTGTTTTTCCTTGCAGACATTTTGCTTCTCAGCCAAGAAACTTCTTCAGAACCTCTTCAAAGGGAAAAAAAAAAAGCAAATCCAGTTGCTGCTTGAAAAAGCAGCTTTGGGACAATCATGGCCTCAATGACTGAGAATCTCTATAGACAATGTCACTAATATGAACTATTTTTCCATATATAAAATTATGGAGAATATACTTATATCAATCTCTAAAATTTCTATTTGCATATGCAATTGTTGCTACAGCTTGGAGTTGATTTCTGCACATTTCTTGGGACATTAACCCTCATCACGCGTATCAAGTTGAAGATTAAAACGAAGGTGCAATTTCCTATTTCTTCAACAATGAAGCATAGCTTCATGGTCAAGTTTAAAATCACCCTAAAGCGAGCTGTTAGCTGAACCAAAGCTTTTCTCCAACTCATTGTCTCTAACCCATTAGATTTTAACAAGGCTAATTATCTAGTCAATCCAATTATCTAAGCAGAAGCACCACATATATTGAGAAGTCAAGAAAACCAACACATCTCTCCTCCATTCACAAAAACTATCTAAAGTCAATTTCATATTCTGATTTTCTGTTTGAGACCCATGTAACCATATGTCCATAATATTAGTCCATACAATGATAAATGAAAATTTTAGTAGTTGAGCAAACTCCTATTAGGAAGATGAGGGTTGGTTTTTTTTCCCTTTATTAATTACTTAAATGGTTAATAGAAAGACAGCACTTAGTGTGTTTCTTTAATGAGAAACAATGGTTCATTAGTTTAAATTGCAGTCAGTTGCCAATAAAAGTTTAGGCCAAGATGGAAGAATAATAAATGTTATTTTCAGAGCACAATAGAAAGCAGGTACACATGAATGTAGGATTTTTCATTTATTTATGTGCATTATAGATACCTCTAACATATGGGATCAAAATTGTCACCCAATTTAACTCTAGTGAAATCACAACTGCCCAAATATGACTTATGTGTAATAAGTTCTAAAAAGACAAAAATAATCTAAGGGTTGTGATAAAGGAAAAGAAGCTGGAAAATAAAGATTAAATATTAAAGTGCTCTTGATATAATCTCTCCTATTTAAAAATGACAAAGCAACTCCTTTCCTGTGTTTCTCATAGCAGTAATGATGAAGCCAAGGAAAATAATCTGTTGAATTTCCAGAAATTGCTTTGGAAAAAATGGTACCACACACAACTTCTACTGCATTCCCTGTTATTTCTTCTTGATGAACTGATATATAAATTACAGAATTTTTTTTATAAGCCCATTCCTTATTAATTCCATATTTACTGCAACAGGTGGTTAATGGCTCAAAGAAATAAAAAGTCTGTTAATGTAATTACACAATTACTGTTGTGCCAACATTTGTTTTAGTAACCTATAATAATAACAGTTGCTTTATTATGAGGTTTTTTAAAATGTAAATGACTTTATAGTAAGTATTTACACAATAGTTTTATTGCAGATTTCTTTTTTGGCATGTTTTAGTGTTTAGTTTCTAATTTTATTTTGAATATTAATGATAGAAATGGAGAAAATATTTATATAATTAATTGTTCCTACTTGTAACCATTCATGAAGCAATATTCAATAGTGAGAAAATACATTTGGAGATCATAGACCAAGCATATCTACTTATCAAAAGCTAGCATATCAAACACTTGGTTCAAATAAGGCATGTCCACTCCATGCAGCCCTGGACAGCTAATAATGCAGCTCGACAAGATTTATAAAAATAAAAATAAAGGAAATTTGTAATTATATGACAATTTCAAAAACCAAATATGGAATTGTGCATATCAAAAAGGCAGTCAAAAATGCATCAGATCCAGTCAGAAGTTTCTGACTTGATTTGACAACTGGAAACAAATTTTTATTTTAAATCAGAAAATCAACTTGGAGATCTGGTTGACTTGCCTATGAATTAAAATACGAATGGACTATTTCCATACTCCAAGAAAAAAAGTCTCAAACATATATGCATAAAGGGCCTGTCACATAGGCCGATGGATGCAAAACGTATGAAAAAAGGACACAGCGGATGAGAAAATGTTCCATCCATTGTTATCCGCTCTCAAAAGTGCCCCGAATTTGCCATAAGCAAGAGCAGACAACAATGGGAAAGGAACGGACGGGGGGGAGGATGTAGCCAGGATGTTAAGCGGATGCTCGCACGGAAGCCTAGCGGATAGAAGAGGATGGAAGCAGATGGCACATCCGCGGGGCTTCCGGGGGAGCAGCAGCAAAACGGACACGCAACGGAAGGAACAGATGCCCAGCAGATGCTTAGGCAGATGCAAAGCGTTCACTGCGCATGCGGGGATGATGCATTGCATCAGCCCTGCAGATATAAAGGGAAGCACCTGCAAGCAGGTCACCATTCAGAGGAAAGACCTGCTGCCAAGACACAGCTCCAGCCAGCCAACAACCATGGGGAAGAAGAGGAACCCTGTGCCATCTGCTGCAGCCCTGAAAAGAAGGACAGGGCCCACATCCCACCCCTGGCCCTGACTCTGCTTCTGCTGAGGCTTCTGCTGCTCGGGCTGACTCTTCTCCTGCTGGGCTTCTGCTGGCACTGCTCCTGTGCTGGGGCTTGTGCTGGTGCTTACACTGTCTGGCGCTGCTCCTGGTGCTGGGGCTTCTGCTGGTGCTTAATTCTGCTGGCACTGTTCCTGGTCCTGCTGGTGCTCCTGTCCTGCTGTCCTGCTGGTCCTGCTGGTCCAGCTGGTGCTTACTCTGCTGCTGCTGATCCTGGTCCTAATGGTGCTGCTGTGGTCCTCCTGGTGCTGCTGGTCCGCTTTTGCTGCTATTTGTTGTTTGTTGCTGCTGGTGGTGTGTGGTGGAAGCAGCCCCAAAAAACCTCAAAGCCGCCTCTGATGAGGGCCCAGAAGGCCCTGCCAGAGGGAGGAAGAGGCATACGCGTGAACGGGAGAGGATGCAATACTCCATCGAGAGGAACATGAGGATGAGGTGCTGGAATGGCTGAGGGAGAACGAGTATCTATGGCGGAAAGGAACACAGGCTCTATCGAGACACCAAAAGGAAGCAGGCTGCTTGGAGAGAGAAGGCAGAGAGCCTGGGCTACACTTCGCGGAGGTCCCTCTCGCTGGTGGAAGCACATGCACACCTGGTAGCGGAAGCTGCACCTCAAGAAATCTGGCCAGGCCACGGTCAAGCTGTATGGACTGGGAGACCTACGTGATAGCCAAGTGCAGCTTCTTGGAGGGTGAGATCCGCCACAAGGAGCAGCCCCTCTGTCTACCCTCTCTCTCAAGGCAGCCCACAGAGAGCCACTCCTCTTCTGGCCAAGAGTCAGCTCCTGTGTCCAGGCAGGTATCTCTGAGCGTCCCCATGACAGAGACGCCCCCGAACAGCTGCACTCCTTGTGGCGGAGCGTGTGTGAGGACCCCCTGACGCAGTGGGAGCAAGGAGAGGGCACTTCACCAAAGATCAACCCACATCCACCCCAGCTCCACCTCCACCAGAAAGCAGGCAGAGAGGCAGACCGGAGGGGCAGAGCCACACTGTCCTGCTGGAGATCAAGGGACACCATCCAAAAGCAGCGTAGATCTCCTCTCTCAGCTGGTACACACTGACATACCATCCTCAACCGCAAGCCCTTCCTCAACTACATCAACCACACCCTCCTGAACATGTCCAAATCACAGTACCAGGTGATTCAAGGACAGGATCACCGGTCTTCTTCACAACCCTCCAGGCCCAGCTGAACATGCTCCGACCCAGTTTCAGGTCTGCTCCTCCACCCCAGGTGATGTCACAGCCTTCCAAGGCTTTCCACAGTCCCTCACCCGTACCAAGGCTACGGCTAGCAGGAGTTCCAGCAGCACAGGCAGCCCTTCCCAGTCCAGGCACAGGTTCATCGTACACCACCGGTGCACGATGCCACTGATGCCACCGATGCCACCGATGCCACCGACGCCACAGATACCATCCACGCCACAGATGCCGCCCACACCTCACTCACTCACCTGCAGACCAGACATCCCCACTACACTCCTCCTCCACCCCACAGCCAAGCCGGCCTCAGAACATCTGTCATCAGGTCTTGTGGACTGACACCCCAGGTCCTGGAGGAAGGGGCTCTCAACTCACAGGACTGAGCCAGCTCTCTGAGAGCTTCCTCCACACCACCATCCCCTGTTGTCCTTTCTTGGGGCCAGGCTCCCAATGGCGCCTCAGACCAGCATTCTAGCAGCAGCCACCTCCACAGCACCTGGACCCTTCACCCCTGAGACTATGGGCACGCCTCAGAGTGACTGAGAAGAGTGCCAGAGACTGGGTTGCTACTGTTGACTTTATCTTTGCTTGGGACACTTTCCTTGGGTCATTTTGCTTTTACAGTTTGTTATTAATAAAGATTATCTTTGTTCACACCTTGCTTCATTTTATTTTAGTAAATAAACAAGTCTTGGTGAAACTTTTAGAAATGGTTTAAGCCTTTGCATGCTTGTGGGATGGGTAAGGATAGCTTTGGGATGGGCAGGGATACGCTGTGGGATGGTCAGGATACCTGTTGGATGCGGTAATAGCTGTGGGATGGGTTAAGATTGCAGTGGGATGGGCAGGCATACCTGTGCGATGGGTAATAGCTGTGGGATGGGCAGGGTTACCTGTTGGATGGTAATAGCTGTGGGATAGATAACTCCAGTGCAAGCATAGTGGGACTGTATGGTCTACCCTCCAGCTGCCACAATATGGACCTTTATTATCAATAACAATTTAAATATTCATCAACACATTTCAACCTAAACACAACTCTTTATTAAATGCCCTGTTCATTGTAGGGCACTCAACATACATGGCACAATCTCATCAGTTGATGAGACAGCCTCAAGGAAGCCATCCGATTAAAGTATCTAACCATCCTGTCTTGCCACACCACTGCTCGCAGCCTGGCCGAGTCGCACCAGTGTTTCAGGCAGTCTGCACTGCTACTTCCCTTCACGTGAAGCCCTCCTATTGGGCCATTGCAACGCATCCACCAGTGTTACCGCAGGTTTTGCCCTTGTCCTCGCAATTCCACCAGGCCTCCATGTCTCCCATTGCCTTGCTGGAGTCCACGAGCTGTTCTGCCAAAACTGCGCTAGTCGGGTGCGGCATGAAGATTTTGCAGAGATGCAGCAAGCTTCCAACGATGTGTCCTCATGGTCTGTGGCAATGGCTGCATGGTGCGTGAGAAGTACTATGGAACTGTTGCCAGGCATACCCAAAGCATCTCTCACACCCACCCGGCTCCTTGCCCTGGACAGCCTGATAAGTAAAACATCCGTTTCTTCATCCTCTCTTCATAGTGGGTGAGGCATCTGGAAGTATAGACGGCTTCCAAATGAGGTAGGTTTCTGAGGGAGAAGTTCATCCCCCACGATGAAGTAGGGCACATCTTGTGTGTCATTGGCCAGGGAGTCTGGATCTGGGAAGCCCCACGATGAGGTTTCCCTTCCTGCCTCCTTGAGGTGACTGGCGTTGTATACCTGGGCATCTGAAACTGACCCGTTGCCTGAACCATCGATGTACCATGAACTTGTAGTCAGCATCAACATATGGCGAAGGGGATGAGCTGAAAGAGCTTCTAGTTGTGATAAGTGGACCCTGACTTGGCTGGAGCTTTGCATAGGCCACGTGCTTGCCATCTATGGCTCCAACGGTGTGGGGGACGTTCCACTTCTGATACCACTGCTTGCAACTTTCTTCCAGCCTTCTTCAGTGGAGGGCGACTGGAGGAGCTCCTCCAGGTATTCTTCGATGATGGCCTGCACCACTTCTCTGACCACAATGCTGATGGTGTTGTGTGGCACCCTCCAGCCATACTGCATGCTCCTGTACATGGTCCCGGAGGCTAGGTGGCGCAGAGTCAATGCCACCCTGAGTTCAGGGTCCAGGCTGGGCTGGAAGGTTTGGTGCCTCTGCTTGGTCAACCTAGGTCTCAGCTGCTCCACAACTTCGTTCAAACATGGCTGGCGCATCCCCATGAAATTCTGGAATGCACGAGTGTCTTTGTTCCTCAGCTCCACCATCAGCTTGTTATACAGTCCATACTCCTGCCTTCTCGGACCCATCTTCAGACCCAGAATACTTCTTGGACGCCTCCTTTTCTTCCCACAGAACAGGTGAAAGAGCCTGTAGATGGCTTTGCACTGTTGCAGAATGATGGTGCTACCAAAAGGAGTGTGTGATGATCCATGGTGGAGATTACTGGATGTTGAGGAAGAGCAAGATCCAGATGAAGGCTGAAGAAGTCTGCACTGCAGGGGTGCTGGAACTGAAGGTGAGATCCAGGTGATTTCTCCCCTTTTTATAGGAAATATAGGTTTTCTGCTAGGTGTCCTTTTGCATCCTCTAGACATCCTGCAGACATCCTAAATATTTCAAAATACGGTCCCCTATACGAACATTTTTTCCATTTTAATGCTTTGTATGCGAGCTGCATCCGCTTCATCCTTTCTACGTCTGTGCTACTACACTGCATGTCCGTTCCATATCCGTTTTGCTTCCTCCCTGTGTCCGTTTTCCACTGGAGCGGATGCGAGTTGCGGCGGATGCGCAGCGGATGCCTAGCAGATGTAGTGGACACGTAACGGATGACGATGGAACATCTAACGGATCTTCCCCATATGCGTAGTGGATGTCTAATGGACGCGTTGGATACATTTTCCACTCAAAAAGTTTTATGCAGCTCAAAACTTTTTGAGCGGATGAAATGTCATTAGACGGATGCTGCCGGATAGAGAGGATGAAAAACAGACGCAGTGAATACAGAACGGATGCATCGCGTTAAACCAACGGATGGCAAGTGTTTCTCTCCATTTTACATCCTCTTTCCATCCGTTGGTACTATGTACAGGGGCTTAGAACTGATACAATGACACTATTAAACTCCTACAGCACTTTTGCAAGCTCACGGTTACCCATGACTTTTGAATGGCTTGGAGTTAAAGGTTAGTTATAAAAGAGCTAGAAAAAATATGATTGCTTCCCATTTATTTAATGTTGATGTGATCACTGTGAGATGGGTGGCAAATAAATGATAACAATATTAATAATATAATATATTCAAATATAGCCAATATATCAGCTGAGAAAAGAAGAGGAGAAATAAATTTCTTTCTAGGTTTGTAATAAGAGCAGACACATATGTTTACATACAATATATATATGTATGTGTATATATATATATATATTTAGTATATATATATATATATATATATATATATATATATATATATATATATATATATATATATAATTTTTGTTTTAGTAAGATATTGTCATCCATACCAATTGCCATATCTGAGAAGATTAAATTGAGCCATTTAGTAAACAGGTTCATCTGAAATACTAAATTAAATTAAGGCTTAGTTTCAAAACCAAATTTAGACCTAGATCAGTAGCTTTTATGCAGAAACAAATATGCATGGAAGGAGAAATTTTCTGCCTGCTGTAGATGTTATTGCTATTAATCTAGTTAATTAGAGAAGAAAACAAAACAAATTACTCTTAATAAGTTTTTCAGACAAGATTTATTGTTAATTTATGAACTTATTGATATCTATTTATATTATCTTTTTTCCCAAATTCAATTTGTATTCCAGAGAGTTTTGAAATGACCTTTATTTGTTTACTAAGCACTTCAGCTCTAAGCTTGGATGCTAGTTGTTCATCCATTAAAGGAAGACAGCTGTAAGCGTGATCATCTCACAACAATTCATGGAAGTTTGGATCTTAGCCTGAAGGGGGCATGAAAATTGGTCAGTGTCTTTATGGGAGTAGAAGCTGCAACACAGCATCCTGAATCTTATGCTATAAATGTAATGCCTGCATTTACTAAGAGAACATCTAGAGATTCTCAATCATACAGGTCAAGATTGTGCCAAAGGTGCTTTTTCCAGAAGGCAACTGGAGTTTCTTTTTTTTTATTTGAAAATGCTTCACTTTTCATCCAAGAAGATTCCTCAGTTCTAACTAAAGAAGCTTGAGTTAAAACTGAAGAAGCTTCTTGGATGAGAAATGAAATGATTTCAAAGAAAAAACAAGAAAGTTGAATTATCTTTTGGGGAAAAGAAGATAATTTGGGATTTGGGATTACTAGGGAAGATATTATACCTTTTTTGGACTGTATTGGTTTTGCCTGGGCTACACCTTTTCATATTCTTCTGTATTCCTCATCTAAACTTCTAAATTTTGGACGTCTGAATTGTACAATCCATATTTCAAAGATTTAGATGTTCCTTTAGGAATCCCTTCACTTTTCCTCCTATTTATATCTGTATAAATAATAAAGTTGATTTGTTGACTTCTCAGTTTTGGTAGAGAAATTCTATGGCACTTTTCCCCACCAATTCTTTTTCAACCCAAGGAAAGATAAATTTCTTTACAAATTACTTTAATGGAGAAGATAGAATGGTTAGAATAACATGGGTAGCATATGATATTCTTTCATTATTTACTTATGAAACTACCAAGCAATCTCTATGGATATCCAGTGTTTCCTTTGCAAGATTCTGTTAATGTAACTTCTCAGTAAAGTAGAATTAGTTCATCTGGACATGCTTCCTACCTTCCAAGGCTGTCATCAGTTTTGCAAATCTGGAAGGACATTTCTCCCTCATCATCTTTACAGACCAAGAAACTAGGGGTGAGGGAGCCCTAGCTGCAGTTGTTTTTTCCTACCTTATATGACAGATTAACTCATCTGACTTTGGCTATTATGCACCTTGAGTTCATGTAGAGTGAGTCTCAGGGGCTGCCTTTTTCTGTTTTCAATAAAAGGAAAAATGCTAGTGAGCCCTGCTATTTTTATGGGACATAAAAAGGCTTATCTGGAATGTAGGAAATGAAGAGGCTATTTCTCATTTTGGGGTGTTGCTAATGACTGACTGCCTTTCTCTTTGTTATTTTCTCAAGCAGCCATTAACCTTGCTTCACTCACCATGGCACTTTTTCATCTTCCTTTGTTTTGCTTTCTCTGTTCAATACCTTGGTTTAAGAATCTCCAGGGGCAGCTGATTAATGAACCTTCAATGTTCCATCTTAAGCCCAGAAATGGAACAGAAACTTCCGTTTTATTTGATCTGGTATAATTTACAGTTACTGTCTTCCTATTCCAAGGTGTGTATGCATGTCTCTCTCAGTGTGTGTTCCTGAAAAATAATAATCACAAATACATATACCCTGTGAGGCTAAAGAGAAAGTGTTAACACCATTATATATGGTAGATACTATTTGCCATTCAGAAGTCACAGATCCAGCTTTATTTTTGAGAAGAATAGTAATATTGTTTAGACTTAAATACTGCATCACAGTGCTTTATAGCCTTTATAGCTTTATACACATATGTTTACATACAGTTTACAGTCAGCATAATGCCTTCAACAATCTGGGTCCTCATTTTATTGAATATTGGAAGGAGGGAAAGCACATTGAGCTGGTCAGGATCAAACTGCTGAACTTCTGGCAGCCAGCAGAATTAGCCTGCAGTACTGAATTCTAACCACTATGCCACCTTGAAAATATTGAAAAGTGACTCTTAGTAATCCATGTTTTATATAGATACATCTCTATGACATGGAGTTTAATGACCACCATCAGATATTTTGGATTCTTTTCCAAACCCAGTTCAGAGTCTGATGACCGAACAGAGCATAACTTTGCTCCTTACTTATATTATTTGGTCTGCAGCAATTTCCTTTTCCTTAGACACCTATTTGCTCTTTGAAGAGCAAAAGCCTCTTTGATCATGCATGAGTACATCCCACCTCACTTTCAGTAAATATACAAGGGACACTGATAATATTATACAACATTTTGAAATGAACTCAAACAATTCACATTTTCAAGGTTGCTATGCTAAGTGGAAAATATTTGTCCTTTGGATTTTTCTCTTAGCTGAGAAACTAACTGAAAAATCCCAAAGTTTTGAAGTATTACAAATAAATGATCAGACTTATCCATGTGTAGTATCTGTAAAAGTGAAAGATATTGTTTATATCTACAGGTAGGCCCAATTTATGACTTGAAAAAAATGACTTATGACCAATTCTCAAACTAATGACAATCACACCATTCCTGCAGTCATTTGGGTGCCTAGCAATTGCCATATATTTATGATGGGTGCAGTGTCCTGGATTTATGTAATCACAATTTGGAGGGCTTCTGACAAGCAAAGTCAATGGGAGAAGATGGCTCAACAACTAGTTTGATGTCTATGGAGATTCTCAGTCATCCAGACCATGGTTGTCCCAAAAGTGCTTTTTCAAAAGGCAGTTGGACTTTGTTTTCCTTGAAGATATTTTGTTTCTAATCCAAGATGCTTCTTCAGTTTTGACTGAATGGTAGAGGATTTATATTCCTTGGAGTCTTCTGATCATTAGCACTCTTTCTGAGAATTGTTGAGGCCACTTGGAGGCTTATCTGTGCCCTCAGGGTTACCTGAATAGTGCAAATGGCTGTGAAACCTTTTGAGAACTGCTGAAAGGACTGTGTTGAAAACAAAAGATAGGTGGTGTCATATCCCTCCCACTCTGTGGAGAGAGGGGTGTTCAAGTTTAGACTCAGAGAGAGGGGGGGAGGGAAAGGAAAGGGGGAGAGAGAGAGCACTAACAACCAGGGGACTGCAAGGAATATAAATCCTTCAATTCTCCACCATTCAGTCAGCACTGAAGAAGCTTCCTGGATGAGAAGTGAAATGTCTTCAAGCAAAAAACAAGACAGTCCACAGTTGCCTCTTGAAAAAACATTTTTGGGACAGACACAGATTGATGAATTGATTCATCACATTTTTGTACTGCCTATGTCAGATAATTGACTCTCAGCAGTATGCTTAATGACCACAGCAAAAAAGGGCCAAAAATTTGAGTATGACTTATTTAACAACACCATTGCTTAGCAATAGAAGTTATAGCTCCTTTTATGGTCATAAGTCAAAGAACATTTGTACTGAGAAGTTTTGTAGGAGTTTGTTGAAAGAATTGGTGTTAGTGCCCAGGATGGTATCAAAAAGATCCATTATTTCTTCTAAGGAATGAATGCAGGGGTGGGGTTCTACTGGTTCATACTGGTTCTATAGAACTGGTTGTTAACATCACTGGTAGTTCTAAGAACTGGTAAAAGGGACACCACATGTACGACAATCCTTCCCTCATTCTCCCCTACCCACCCCTTCCTATGCAAGTCCTGATCCCCACCCTTATCCACCGCTCCTAAAGCCCATGTCACACCGAATGGATGCAAAGAGGATGTAAAACGGACAAAAAATCTTGCCATCCGTTCGAAAACGCGATGTACTCACTGCCTCCGTTTGCTCCTCTTCTATCCGTCCAGCATCCGTTTATGGATGTTTCATCTGCTCCAACAGTTTTGGGCTGCCTAAAACTTTTGCGTGGAAAATGATATCCAGTTCGTCTGTTCTGCATCCGCTACGCATCCGCTACGCATCCGTTATGCATCCGTTACGCATCCGCTAATCCGCTAGGCATCCGTATGCATCCGCGCAACTCCATCTGCCCGGACACAGGGAGGAAGCGGAACGGACGCGGAACGGATGCAGAACGGATGCCTAGCGATGCAGCACGGAAACAAGTGTTTAAAACAGAAAAAACGTTCGCGGAGGGGACCTATCTCGGATATTAAGAATGTCTGCAGGATGCCTAGAGGATGCAAAGGGACACCTATACTGCCAATAAAAAGGGGAGCAACTTGTCTGCATCTCACTTTCAGAAGAAGCAGCCCACCTGTGCAGACCTCTGCAGCCTTCATCTGGATCTTCCTCTTCCACAGCATCCAGTCATGTCCACCGTGGATTGCAACAAAGTCCTTTCGGCAGCCACCATTGTTCTGCAACAGTGTGAAGCCATCTGCAGGCTCTGTGAACTCTACTGCCGAGAAGAAAAGGAGCCACCCAAAAAGAGTCTGGATCCAAGATGGTTCGCAAGAGCAGAGGACGGACTGTACAACAAGCTGATGGTGGAGCTCAGGAACGAAAGACACTGGGCGTTCCAGAACTTCATGAGATGCATCCAGCCATGTTTGACGAAGTTGTGCAGTGGCTGACACCCAGGTTGACCAAGGAAAACACCAGATTTCGGCCCAGCCTGGAACCTGGGCTCAAGGTGGCACTGACTCTGCGCCACCTGGCCTCAGGGACCTCCTACAGGAGCATGCAGTACGGCTGGAGGGTGCCATCCAACACCATCAGCATTGTGGTCAGAGAAGTGGTGCAGGCCATCATCGAAGAAATACAAGGAGGAGCTCCTCCAGTGCCCCTCCACTGAAAAAGGCTGGAAGAAAGTTGCAGAGCAGTGGTATCAGAAGTGGAACTTACACACACCGTTGAGCCATAGATGGCAAGCATGTGGCCTGCAAATCTCCAACCAACTCAGGCTCCACTTATTTCAACTGCAAGGGCTTCTTCAGCATCATCCTCTTCGCCATGGTCAATGCTGACTACAAGTTCATGTACATCAATGCTTCAGGCAACGGCTCATCTTCAGATGCCCAGGTATACAACGCCAGTGACCTCAAGGAGGGGCTGGAACGCAACCTCATCCTGGGCTTCCCAGATCCAGAACCCTGCCGAATGACATGCAAGTTGTGCCCTACTTCATCCTGGGGATGACACCTTCTCCCTCAAAACCTACCTCATGAAGCCCTACACTTCCAGACTCCTCACCCGTGAAGAGAGGATCTTCAACTACAGGCTGTCCAGGGCAAGGTGGTGGTGAGACGCCTTTGGCATCCTGGCCAATAGGTTCCAGTACTTCTCACCACCATGCAGCATCACCCAGAGACCGTGAGGAGGATCGTGGAAGCTTGCTGCATCTTGCACAATCTCATGCGCACCCACTACCCAGTCTTGCAGAACAGGCTTGTGGACCCTCAGCAAGGCAATGGGGACATGGAGCCTGGGGAATGGAGGCAAGGGCAAAACCTGATAGACACTGAGGATGTGCAAGGCCCCAACAGAGCCTCACGTGAAGGGAAGAAGCAGCGCAACCTCCTGAGACACTGGTGCAACTCCCCAGCTGGAGCAGTGGAGTGGCAAGACAGGATGATAGATGGTTAATGGATGCTTCCTTCATCCTGTCTCATCATACTGATGAGATTGGGCCATGTATGTTGGGTGGTCCTACAATGAACAGGGCATTTAATAAAGAGTTGTGTTTATGTTCAAATGTGTGGATCAATGCTTACATTAGTATTGATTAATGAAGGCCATAGGTATGGCACCTGGGAGGGTGGACCATACAGTCCCACTATGCTTGTACTGGAGGTTTATCTATCCCACAGCTATTAACCCATCCCAAAAGTATCCCTGACCATCCCACTGCTATCATTACCCATCCCACACAGCATGCAAAGGCTTAAACCATTTCTAAAAGTTTCCACCAAGACTTTATTGACATAAATAAATGAAGCAAGTGTGTGAAGCAAAGATAAACTTTTTTAATCACAAGCTGTAAAAGAAAATGACCCAAGTCAAGTGTCCAAATAAAGACTACAGGTAGCCACCCAGTCTCTGTCACTCTTCTCTGTCACTCAGAGTGTGCCCAGTCTCAGGGTGAAGGGTCCAGGAGCTGTGGAGGTGGTGCTGCGGAGTGCTGATCTGAAGCGCACTGGGGTGCCTGGCCCCGAGAGGAGAACAGGTCACGGTGTGTTGAGGAAGCTCTCAGATAGCTGGCTTAGCCCCGGATGTTGAGAGCTCCTTCTCCATGCCATGTGGTGTCAGTCCCAGTACCGAGGACAGATGTACTGAGGCCAGGCTTGGCTGTGGGGTGGAGGAAGGAGCAGTGTAGTGGTGCTTTCTGGTCTGCAGCTGGGTGAGGAGTGGCATTGGTTGAATCGGTGGCTGGGTGGCATCGTTATCGTCGTGTTGCCCGATTCTCTGTGCCTGGGCTGGGAAGGGCTGCTGCCTGTTGCTGCTGGACTCCTGGTAGGTGAGGCTTGTGGGAAGCCTTGGAATGGGAGGGACATCACCTGGGGTGGAGGAGCAGACCTGGAGTGGGTGGGAGCAGGTGCCTCTGGTCTGGAGGGTTGTGAAGCAGCTTGGTGATCCGGTCCCACCACCTGTACTGGGGTTCCGCCATGTCCGTGAGGGTCTGGTTGACATAGGTGAGGAAGGGCTTGCGGTTGGAGGATGAGGGAGTCCGGTGTGGACCAGCTGAGAGAGGAGATCTATGCTGCTCCGGATGGTGTCCCTGATCTCCACAGGACAGTGGTGCTCTGCCCTCCTGTCTGGCTCTCTGCCTTTCTGTGGAAGTGAGCTGTGGGTGGATGCAGGTAGAGCTGTGGTGGAAGTGCCGTCTCCTTTCTCCCACTGCACCAGGGAGTCCTCCACGCGCTCCACCACAGTTAAAATCTCTCTCTTTT
>BHFT01046115.1:0-28232 GCA_004320025.1 Laticauda laticaudata | reverse complement strand
GGTCGACCAGAATAGTTCAGCGGTTGTTGTTCCCTGCTAGGGATTCCTAAAACAGGGGTTTAGTGAATCAGCTGTATATGATCGAAAAAGTTCTGCCGTAAACTTGATCCTATAGAATCTTTTGACTCCCAATGATTTGTGAGGGCTTCTGGTCGAGTTGGCATGTAATTTCGCTTCTGATTGAAAGCGTCTTTTGCAATAGAAACAGCCGCGACCGGTGCCCTTTTTTTCACTTGTCTTTTTCTTTTTATGCGCCGGGCTTGGTTTTTTTTTTTAAGCTGGGCTCCAGCTGATCGGCCGCCGATTCCAAACAACGGCGAGTGCAATTCCACAGCGTGACTCGTTTAAAGCGCAGGGTATGCCCTATATTGGATTAAAAAAGGTTAAGATCGTTTAATAGCGTCTTTGACTACCCTGAAATGCTGCTCTGCTTCCTGGCTGGCCCCCCATTTCCAGTAGTTTTTTGGATCTAACAACCTCGATGTAAAGTCTCGCTTCATGGTTGCCTTCTGAGGGCCAGGAACACATTGTAGAAATTGTGATGAGACCTAGAATGCTTGGTAAGGTTCAGTTTGTTCCTAGAAATCTAAGTCTTTGATTGCCCTTCTATCTTCTTTTCAGGAGGGTAGTTATCTCCTTGTTCATCTATTTTAGGTTAGCCAGAAACTTGACCTGCGCCCAGGTTTGTGGGTTAGATTAACATTTTCTCTGCTTTACCTTAAGGGCCCCTGCAAATCTCTAAATCTTCTCTAAAAACTTCCACCGTCAACTCTCTCTTAGTTGACTGCTTTTGGCCGTTTGTTCTTTTTGCCTGTATGAACGCACAGACACATCGATCATCTTCCAAAAATAAGCGATGACTCACTTTGATTTCCAGTTTAACACGGACGTTCCATCAATGTCTTTGAACATGCCTGGGGTCCTACCGCTAACGCCGAACACTGAGACGGATATTAACACTTGAATGCCCACCCTCTCATTGTGTCTCACAATAATCATGTCCTCCTGCTCACGGGTTAATGATCGGTCAGATGGGTAATCGTTGGTACGCCTGGTGCGAGCATCAAGCTTCGCTAAAAAAAAAATTTTCCTCCCCTCTAGAATGCAATAAGTTGCTCTGCCGACTACCACGTACTGCTGGTATGTCGCTTGTATCGGAGCGTATGCGTTTAGGGTTGCCCTTAATATTCTCCGCAGTATGCGCAAACTTGACTCCCCATCTGGTTGTTACAGCAGTCACCGATGCCGGATGTTCTCCACCTGGCCATTATCGGTCGATAGCTCTAACACCCCTTGTGCTTTTAAATTTGTTAATTGTTCATCAGTTTTTCGGTTTTAAAGCAAATGACGCCATCTGGCTGTTCTAAACCGGAATGGACGGGCTATCTTTTGGGCTCTAGGCCTAAATGAAAATTGCAGGTCCCCTTGTACTTAAGCCTAGGGTCTCATTGAAAGAAACATTCTTTGGAATTCTTGTAGCAGGCTCTCCTCCCAGTTGGCTGCAACAATGCCCGCGCTCTATCCCTCGTCATCCTGATTACCCAGGGGATGCTGAACCAATTCGATCCCCAGGCAGCCTCGTAGGGCGACACGATCGACGACGGTCAGCATGGGCAAAGATATTCCGGCTCATGATTTTTACAAATTTCGCACAAGGAAATGTTCAAAGGCCCACCTACTCAAGATTCGATTTCCCGTGGTAGTTCTTTTAAATCAGTCTTTGTTTTTGTATTCTTTTTGTTAATGTCCTTACGGATCAGGTCCTGCGGATGGCCTATTCCAGCGAAATACCATAGATAAAGAAAAGACCCCGGGTCGACTCCATTTACAAAAGGCTTCGATGTTGCACCTTCTATTCCAGACCTATTTTCCCGTTTTGTCTGTTGAACAATTTATCGCATGTCACCCATCTGGGCAATTTCTTCTCTGTCACTGGTTCTTTTAGCTCACATTCCATCTGCTTCCTGGCTTGTCTCTCGTCATGTCTGAAGCGGGTGTGTGCCTGCCAACATCTTTTAGGGCACCTATGGCTCTTTTTGTTTCAGCAGACCCCTTTCGATATGCCCATGTTGTTACAAGCCCTACAGATTGCATCCAGGAACCTGCATTCACTCACGGGAGTTACCCCCCGTACCTATCCCGCACACTGGAATTCCCGTCCTGTTTTCTTCTCTTTTCCCACCATTTCTTGTCTGACATTAAGAAATACCTATGGACATCTTCAATTATTCATCATCTTGGTGTCGCTTTGGATTTGAGATCTCGTAGTGGGCTAAGTCACTGTTAGGTGTCTCTTGCTTCCCTCTCGCCTTCTTTTCTTCTGGGCTTGGTTTGGCGGATCTAGGAATCCGCCATTTCATTTTACGGTGCATGGTGGCCAGTGGATTTCTTTGCATGCTTCCGGCGGCGCGTTGCTCTCGCACTAGCTCCGGCCACAGTTATGTTTGGTCTACTTCAGCGGCCGTTACTCTGAAGAGAAGTTGTTTCCTCAAACCAAGGACCATGCGGGCTCCAACTTGCAGTGGGCCTCATACCTAATGTTCTGGACACTCGCCGCAGGCTCCTTCCAATGTTGTCTCAGGGCTGCTACAAAATCTCCGAGTGTTCAATATCTAATCTTTACTAGGTCTCTGCTAGAATGTAGCACACTCGTGTCTCTTAATCAAGTTTGGAGACCACGGTGCGTTATGTCGCTCTTTGAAGCATTCTGTTCAGCTCGGGCCACACGTCCAATCCTGTTTGCACATCTCATTGCGTTGGTTTAGCCAGCGCCTTCGCCATTTTAAAGACGGCTGGTCCGCAGTGTGTAAGGAAGACAGCCCTCTTCCTTTGATTAGATCTTTCCTGCAGTTCGTTGCTTTCCAAAAACATAAGAAAGCGATCGATATACGACTCCCAATCCTCCTTATCAGGATTGAATGGTGCGGGCGGCGTGTTGTTACCGGCCATCTCTCTCACTCAGTTCAGATCACCACGTGCTTCAGTCTTGCTCTTCTACAATGATCCCACCTTCGTCGCCAGTGTTCCGTCCAGAAATAAGTTGTGCGAGACCGGGTTCCAACAGCAAACTCTTTATTTAATTCAATAAAGCAATGGTAATGGAACAACAGCCCAAGCCACGGCAGCCCTTTATATAGTGGCTTGCTCGTGTCTTGTGGCCAATGACACCACTTTAAGTGTTCCCACCATCCGGCGGGCCAATCGGATTGGTTTTCTAATGGCCAATTCGAGAACGGCCTTTTTGGCCAATCAGAATAAGGAATTTGGAGCCTACCAAGTTCCATACATCACAAAAATGGCATCCCAATTAATCTAAATCACCTATTATCAGCTTGTCCCAAGCCAAAATCATACATATAGTGCAGAAACCACTTACACAAAAACACAAAAGTACACATAAGAGAACTGAATATGGATAAAAATAGAAAGAGAGAAAATACTGTTTAGCTGTTACAGAAAAGGATCTAATTCATAATGCAAAGCATCATTTTCAAGTTAATATTCAAGGGGAACCACCCATTTCAGCAATGAAGAAATGCAGGCATTTGTTCTTTCCGTCTAATCCTTTGATCTTTGCTCTTCCACCGATATTCATAAGATATACTTTTCATCTAACTTTAGGTCAGATGTAAGGATAATGAACTGTTTCCCTGCTCTCTTGTATTGCTCTATCCAATTCTTATAGTTTAGAAATTCTTACAACATGGGAGAGAGCTGATGTTTTTTGACAGGATGAGACTAAATGGGTTGGGTGGTTTGCAGATCTTTCCCATATCACAAGACATATTCTTTAGAAAAGAAGGTATTTTTAAGTTTTCAAGTTTGAAGAGATGAAGTAATCCAGTGCTGACTCTATGTTAGTTTCTCTGTTCAAACTACAGTGAAGTTAGATAATTTTAGGACTTCATTGTCATATAAAGGGAATACTTTTTCAAACTGTAAAATGTCTTAGGTTATGTCAAAATATGGTAAATCAACCCTGTTGAATTTAAGAACTTCCTGAGTGCATGCCTAAATAACTAGCTTACAGTCATGTCCACATAGCATCCTTGCCATTAATCACCTTTCTACCAGTCTGATTTCTTTCCAAAATAGGAACCTGACCAGAAATAAAAATCTGCAAAACAGACTTTTAGAAGACAAGTGCTAAGGGAGAGTCAGCCCATCATTTTATGAGCTTGGAACAGATGTTGGTACGTTGCTAATGTATGTACATATTTTTTTGCTTGTGCATACAACTCCTCCGTAGTTTCTTTGATGACAAATCTCGATAAATCAAGAAACTTCTTATTTTTAGTTTCCTGTTAGCATCTAGATATGGAAATCACTTACCAGCTTTGAAGCAAGTTTCTGTCTTAAATCATTACTTCAGGTTTCAGGGAAATGCCATGTTGGATTTCTCTATTTATATATTCTAAGCAAGCCTTTTTAAAGAGCATTACTCGGTTTCTTTCTGAAAAATTGCCTTCTTATAAACAGAAAGTTGGGACTGGCAAACATTCAGAATGTTAACCACTCTAAAGGGATCAGTCCAAGAAACATTCCTTCTCCTTGCATCATTACCATGAGGTTCTGTGGCTTATTTCAGTTTCATTTGTACAGGTATTTCTTGACTTACAATAATTCATTTAGTGACTATTTAAATTTACAAGGGCACTGAAACAAGTGACTTATGACCATTTTTCAGACTAATGACCATTGTAGCATCCTCATGCTCACGTGATCAAAATTCAGACTCAGGGATTCTGACTCATATTTATGACCATTGCAGTGTTCCGAGGTCATGTGATCACCTGTTGCAATTGTTTGAACAAGCAAAGTCATTGGGGAAGCCTGATTCATATAACAATTGTGTGAACCACTTAACACCAGCAGTGGTTCACTTAACAATTGTAGCAAGAAAGTTCCTAAAATAGGGCAAACTTCACTAAACAAATGTCTCATTTAGCAACAGAAATTTTGGGCTCAGTTATGGTCATAAGTCAAGGATTACCTATAATGGACCTATACCTGATTATTAGCAGATTAATTTTATATCTATTGGCCATATTTTTCAGCAATAGAGATTCTGGTTAATAGAAGTAATACAAGAAATAAGAACTGTAACGCTGTTTCCAATATGCAGCTTCCTGATATTAGTACAATGAGTGTTTGCTTAATCACTTCATCTCTGAGGATGATTCTCCTCCTTTCTTCTTCTTGTCATAGAACGCATTTTAACATTCTAAAAGTACTACACTATTTATTATGTATATGGCATTTTTTTTCTCTTAATCAGTTATCTGCAAAGAACACTTGTTGCCAAGTGAATTACACAGAAAGATCCCATCATGTAAAAACGCGAAAGCTTGAAAGAGCTGCAACTGTGAATCAAGTGGAGTTCTGAAATGAAATGAAATGGATGAAGAATAAAATCATATGAACAATTTTGATGCCATTTAATGCTGCCTTAATTAGTTGATATAGGGCAATTCTGCCCAAGAATGCATGCTGCTTGTTGTTAACACTTTGAATAACACTTTGTTTCCTGTATTTTTGATAGCTTTTTTAACTAAAAAAAAACCCCATTTCTATTGTTCACTTAAATGCTCCTAAGCTGATGCTACAATACATTACTGATTTACTTAAGAATAATAAAGTTATTTGAATGATATGTTTGGAATTTGGAATTTAAACAAGGGTTCCAAAAGATATTGTCAGATCCCTTTGATTATTGGTTGCTTTTATATTGACTGTGAACCTCTTGCTAAGAGGTTACTAAAAATTGATTGTAATTTTTCAATGTTTTGTACTGTTTTTTTCATCTTTCATTTAATCACTCATTCCTGTTAACATTAAAAGAAATAGCTGCTTTCTCTGAAATGCTTCTGTAAGCATCTTCTGTTTCTCATAAGATTTTAGAAAATGTAATGATAGGTATGGCAGATACCACAGCGAAACAAATGCAGCTTGTTCTGTTGTGCTTGCAAAGAAATTCCAGAAAAGCCCATTGAAATAAATATTGTCTTGGAGTTGACTTGTCCCCCAGCGCAGTTGTTTTTATTGCTATAATATTTACTTTTCATTATCTGAAATTTTAAACCGTCAAACTATAAGTTGAGGACTTCCTATAGAGACACTATAGTATATTTTAGGATCATTCCCCCTCCCACCAAATATTTTAGTAAATATGTATATCGAGTGGGAAAATTTGTCTCATTTCAGTTTTGCTTTTACCAATGCAATGATAAATTTAATTTTAGCTTCTGGGAACTACTACAGCTTGAGATTATATTTGAAATATTTCGTCTGAAATGTCATCTGTAACGGAACTCTACATAATTCAATTTGCTGCTAATTTCAAGGGCCATTTTGATTTTTCCAGCAAATGAAAATCTTTTCTTCTTCCTGAAAGAATTCATTACTGGTTCCCCCATCCTGGGAACAATAAAACTTTTGTTGTTCTGCTTTTGAGAAACAGAATTATAGAGGCAGCTAGAAAAATAAAATGATAGATAGTTATGGATATAATCCATATGTCATGAGTCTGCCACAAAGTCTTCTGGTTTTTCATGGGTTTGATACCCAATAAGGAGCAGAAATGAAAGTTATGACATTTTGAAAATGTTCTTGAAGGATCAGACTAAGAGTGTGATCTAGGCTGGTCCTTGGAATTTATTTGTACACTAGTCCTTGATTCTAGCCCAACATCTTGCTTCCAAAGTTAGTGGAATGCCTTCAGGGAGTCTCAGTAGAACGTGAAGGCAACAATTTAGAAACCTGTCAACTGGTTGTGTTTTAGATGAACAAGTAACATCTTGTATCAATTCCATAACTCTTAACAATTCAACTTTCTAGTGACTTATCACATATCTGTTTTCAAAGTACAACAGAACTGGTTCTTAGACAATTATTTGTTTAGCCATGTTTTGTTGGAAATCCCATGGTTGGCTGAGTTTCACAACCCCTTAAAGAATAAAATATGATTGACAGATGATAATAGTTGGATTCACACAATATCTGAAGCCAAATTCAGACAACTATTAGTGCAATAACTGAACTGGAACATAGTGGAAGTGCTTTTTGGTGGCTATTGTGTGTGTACACAAATAAACAAATAATAAGTGACCCAAACAGGCTCTTTTGACTTGTGCTATTATCCCAGAAAGAAAATTTAATTCAGGAGCTGGTAAACTTATTACTATATGCAGAATAGGCCTACACACCAGTTCCAGGCCTCCTTTGTGACAGAAAGAATGTATTGTATTGTGCAAAAGCACTGTAAACGGAAGAGGCGGCATCCATTTTTAATTTCTACCTGGCAGCCAGAGATCGAAACATTCAAATCTATTCTGAATTATATATTTATGAATGCACAAGCACCTAGCTAAGCAGTTTACAATAATATTAAAATATATATGCAATTAATATATCAACAATGTGTTCTTTTATGTAGCATAAAAACAAAATACAATTTTAAAAGTGAAGCTGGCTACAAATGAGTTAGTTTTGAATCAGATAGATAAGAAAACTTAAAAAAAAATGGCTGTTTGGTGATGGATATTAGCAAACTGTTAATTGAAAGCTAAGTTGTGATATAATAAAAAAATCTAATAATATCTTTATTACAGAGAGAGAGAGAGAAAAGGAAGGGTGGAAGGAGGGAGGGAGAGGGAAGAGGGGGAGTGTTTTGTTTCATCAGGATTTCTATAATTGGTTTTTTAAAACCATTTTTTTGAATTTTCCAGCAGAGGGCAGGAGAGCTCCAATAACAGCTATAGGTTACAGCTGATTATGATCAGACAGGGATGATACTGGAAGAAACCCATTTTGAAGAACTAGAGAGCATGTTATTGGTAGACTTTTTCTCCTTATGCTTCTCTCTCCATCACATCCCAATATCTTAAAATATGCTATCTTCTTAAATTATTATGTAACGCAGGTAAAAAGCACAAGATAAAAACAAACAAGTCATTGCAGTAGTCTTTTGAATATGTTTGGAAGTGCAAAAGTTGCTCTACCCTGAAAGTCCACATCTGGAAATGAAAGTTGCTTCCCAGCACAAACAATGTTGGAAAGAGACTATAAATATAAATATGCCTATTGGAATCTGAACAATTTATTTTACCACCTCCTCCTTCCAGAATTTAAAATAGTTACTCAGGACCAGGGTCTAAAAGCTATGATGAAGAGTCTTTATTGCTTTATGAGCCTCTCTGGAAGTTTCCCACAACTTAATTCAGTGGAACTTAGTTTTTGACTGACTTCCAGACTGCTGACCATGTAGAGCATTGTCTGCTGATCAGAATTGATCAGAAAGCATGGGATGGAAGCTACATTAAGATGAAACCCATCAATCTGACAAATTTCAAAATGTGCACCCACAGGGACCAGATGTATCTTTTTTTCAGTGCCACTATTTTTTTTGCTTAGTTTTGTCTTCATGGATTGTGAACTACAGTTTATGTGGGTGAAAGAGAGAATGAATGGGAGATTTATTATATCTATCTCCCATTGTTCAAACAAGGATAGTATTTAATCATGTTAACTGTGCCTTCAATGGGATCAGGTCAACTTCCAATTCACCATTGGCAAATCCCATTTTCTCAGCCTCAATCTCCACTTCCCTCTGAGGCTAATGTTATTTGATTGGCATGAATGCATCTGCTGAAAATCATGCCACAATGAGAGGACAGTTGTCTTGTTGTTCATCTTCCTATTGTCACTTATTATTTCTGTGTGGTCATGTGGCTAAGATGGAGAGGACAAACAGTATAAGTCACTGCAAGCTGGAAAGAATCATAATTGTCATTCCTTGTTCACAATTCTCTTTATCTTTTTGAGATAGTTTTTTGTTCTTCAGTTACTCTCTCCTCTAATTGGATGACAATGCAAAGTGCTAGAAACATAGTGAAAAGAAAGGGCCCACTTGCCTGAGGAAATCTGAAAACATAGAGCAGGCACTAATATTAAACTATCCCACAAAATAATTAAGTAATAGTAAAAAAAAAAAAGCAATAATTCAATCCAAAATATTCTTCCAAATTTTTCACTCAAATGAACTACATTTCTTCAGCCTTTGTAATTAGAAATATTGCAAATTGAGCCCAGCCCTGGTTGGAGGAAGGGAAATGGAGCTTCATCACTGGAAGGTTTCAAGAAGAGACTGGACTGCCATCTGTCAGAAATGGAATAGGTCTCCTGCTTAAGCAGGAGGGTGGACTAGATTGACCTACAAGGCCCCTTCCAACTCTGTTATTCTATTTTATTCTATTCTATTCTTTCCTCAACTTCACATGGACAAAATAGTTATAAGTTCCTTTGTCTTTCATGGGTAACATAAAATGAGATGCCCAGGTTGAAAAGTCTCATAAGAAATCCATGTTACTTAATGCATTTTCATTCCTCCTTTCTTGAAGGAACTTCCATACATTTTACCTTAACAAACTTCCTCAATGTTTGCTTGGACAGTCATATATTATGCTAAAACACAGGGTCTTTGATTACAGTTGTTGATTAAGCCAAAACACAAAGAATGGGAACACATATTGCACTAAGCCAAGCCTATTGTACTGCGTTATGGTTTAGCACAATAGGTGAACCTGGTTACCCAGGGTAACAGAGTGAGTTTTGTGGCTGAGGGGAGAATTTGAAGTTGTGGGATTGAAACTTCTTTTCTACCAGTTCTGTGGGTCTGGCTTTGTGGGCGTGGTGTGGCTTGGTGGGTGGGCATGCTTGGTAGGCGTGGTAGGGGAAGGATACTGTAAAATCTCCATTCCCATCTCACTCCCGGGGGAAAGTTACTGCAAAATCTCATTCCCTCCCCACCCCACTAACCTGCTTTCCAGCTCCGTTCTCCTGTGCAGGGTAACAAAAGAAAACCCAACCAATCAGCTGGGACTCAGGAGGCAGAGGATAGATGGGGGTGGGGCCAGTCAGAGGTGGTATTTGCCCACAGGGACCAGATGGAGAGTAGCACATGGGAGATCACAGCATTGGAGCCTTTCCGGGGTGTTACCTGGCCTGCAAGGGGGTGAGGGTGGGAGGAAAGGGTCCCTGAACTGTGTTGCGTCCTGCTCTGTGCATCGAGGAGGCCGAGCCGGCTGCCAGCAATGTCTCTCAGGTGAAGATGTTTGCGAGGGGGAGGCCGTCCTTCCCCTCAGGAGCCAACAAAGCACTCACCAGACACCCCAAGTGCTGAAGGACCCTTCCATCAGTGGAAGTCCCAGGCCGCTTCAGCAAGCGGCATGCTGGATTTCATATTTAGTGGTCCACGGGATTTGAATTATGAATTTTGGGTGGTCCCTGAGGTCCAAAAGGTTGGAGACCCCCTGACTTGATGATCAAACTTTTACTCTCTGTTACTGCAGTGGCAGAGCAAAGGATAAAGGGTTTAAAGGTAAATAAGAAAGGCAAATTCTAGTAGGAAGGGAATCTCCGAGTAAGTTGCACTTTGAACAATGGAATCGATTATTCAGAAAGGAGGTGGGCTCCTTTCTCTGCTGGATTGTGTTCAGTCACAGGCCTAGAAGGCCATTTCTCTGGGATAAATTTATATATGGATTCCTGCACTCAGTGGGATTGGGAACTTGGCCTCTTCCAAACAATATGTTTCATGTGACTTTCCCACCCTTTAGTTCCCCCGGCTGTCAGTGCTCACTGTTATTATTTTCTGGGACTGTTTCCATTGAGTGAAACTTTTTATGCTTTCATAAATTTGTAAGTTTAATACGGTGTCAGGCGTGAACAAATAGTGTGCAATCCACCACATCTGCCTGCAGGATTAATCTCTAGTGATTGGCTTTTGAACAAAAGTTATTCCACCTCCAGATGAATTTCTTCTCTCATAAACACCTATGAAGGAAATTAATGTTTATTAATAAACAAGTGAAATGCTATACAATATGTATGCCAGAATCAAAAATCCTTACCCTTACCAAAGTTTACCAGCCTTAAAGGGCTACCTTATGATGTTAGCTATCACCTAGAGCCAGAAGCAATATGAGATATGTGGTTATTTCGCATAATACCTGCAGGAAAGTTCTATTGTATCTGTATCCATGTTGTTTTTGTAAGCTCCCATAAAGTGTCTGGTTGGTCATGGGAAGAAGCACAGTATCAGCCATGAGAAGGTTTTTCTTCCATCCTGCATACCCTTTGCTTTATTAATACCTGGCGTATTGGTAATAATTGGGCAACAGAACCCTGTTCTAGTGTACCCTTAATCACAGAAATCAATTGGTTAACTTTAGGCTATTTTACATACTGTATATTTTTTTGAAAGAAACATAATAGGGCTGTTGTAGGTAGAACTGTCAACTTAGTCGTCATATTTTGGAAAGCAATAATCCCAGATGGAAGGATGGCTCAAGCAAGGAATCAGCCTGGACTCCCTACAGTGGTGGGAATCATTTTTTTTTCTACCAGTTCTGTGGGCATGGCTTGGTGGGTGTGGCAGGGGAAGGTAAAATCCCCGTTACTTTCCCACTGCAAAATCTCATTGCCTCCCCACCCCACTAAACTGCTTTCCAGCTCTGTTCTCCTGTACAGGGCAACAAAAGAAGACCCAGCAGATTAGCTGGGACTCAGAAGTCAGAGAATAGATGGGGGGTGGGCCAATCAGAGGTGGTATTTGCTGATTCTCCAAACTACTCAAAATTTCCGCTATTGGTTCTCCAGAACTGGTCAAAACCTGCTGAATACCACCTCTGGTTTGAACCAATTTCTCCTTAGTGCTATTCCAATGTTCTAGCCCAGCCTTCAAAATTCTCATGATCTCCAATTAGGGCAAACTACCATTAAAGAATTGGCAGGAGCATCAGCATTGGCTGCAGATTGAGGCTATAGATTCAAGCAATTTTGGTTCTGGTCTCTCTTCTATTCTAACTATTTCTGTGTAGCATGATCCAGACTTCAGGAGCGTATAGTATATAACAGCCCTGCTATGTGGTATGATTGAAGTTACTATCTAAGTTGACAAAGCATTTTTCTGAAGGTCATCACAGTCCAGAATTTATCATAAAACTATGCATATTCTGGTGTTTAAATTCCAAGCAGTGTTTAGTAAAGTTTTTAGCTAAAAAGTCCCATATTTGCCGGAGAAGGAAGACCACCCTGAATTTCAATAACAACTTGCAATAAAATCTTGGCTTTTAAACAATGCCTTGGCTGTTCTTTAGTTTTATGGATGTTATTTTTTTTAAAAAAAAGGCTAAAATGAATACTTCCACTGTCTTTAAATCATAATGTGTGCATACTGTTTTATTTCTTTGCAATGGAGTTTTTAAAAATCTGAAATATGTTGAATGGAAGAGAGTCAAGGTCACAGAAGTGCACTTAAAATGAACCAAAGCTGAGAAAATTAATATATTATTAGTCCAGTTTGCGATTTCTGCTGTGAAATTATGCCTGGATTGCTAGTTTCTGTGTATTGTACATTTCTGTGTTTCTTCTAAATATAATTCAAGTGGAGTGAAGATGGATGATGGGGCCTCGTGAATGTAACACACAATCACTAAGGTACAACTGCATGTCCTGCCTCCATCTCTCATTATGTGCAAACTGGAAAAACTCTATCCCCATTCTAGGCTTTATGAGATTGCTGTAATCATATCTAAAGAAAGAAAGATTAAATAAGGGCCACCTCTAGCCAAAGAGTTCCTTTTTATGAGTTCTTTTAAACTTAGCTAGACATGGACGTGGCTAGGAGAAAAGATGGATTGATTGCACTGATTAATCTTGTGTCATCGTTATCGACAGATAGATTTTCTCCATGATTAAATTAATGACATACGGATTAATCAGTACTCTCATCCCTTTTGGATGGAGATGACTCTCTCAGATGGAGTCTCAGAGGGTTGGAACAAGACACTGGCCACCAGCTGATACTTGCTTAATGGGTTCTAGGTCCCACATATGGAGGGCTTCTAAGTAGGCAGAAAATGGTTGCACTTTTGTAGCAATTCTCCTCTCCCTGATTTCACCCTATTGAGCCTGTTGTCTGAAGGCATTTGCCTTTTCTTGAACACAGAAGTTCTCTCCATCAATATTGGGCACTGATAAAATAACATCCTCACAATCAACTGAAACCTGCTTTCATTTAGCTTAAGGCATTACAATATGCCATATCCTACCTTGAGAGACAACAACCATTCACTTTATTGTCATGCCATCCAGCCCCTTCTCAAGTAGCTTTCAATCAGCATATCAGCATTTGTGAAATACTTTGTGTAGTTAACATGCCATGTCTACAGCATTCTTACAATTTATTAAGAATGTTTCACAAACAAAAAATGAAAATGCTCTAGAATCTTCCTAGGGACTGATAGTTTGCTCCCCTGCACTTCACAGTATATGAGACACACACACCCCATTCATGTCCCTAGCAAGAAAACATATTTCAATTTGCCTTTGTAAAAGTAAAGGCACCTAGACCTCATCTTGAATTCTGATGATTTCCTGACACAACCATGTAGTTGTGGGAAAGTAGTAAAATAGTTTGTCATTGTCTTCTTCTGAGATTTTTTAAATTCCCTGTCTAGTCTACAGACTTGGGAATTTCCTGTGGTCTCTCATCAATTACTAACTTAGTTTTCTGGGATCAGTCAAATTAGCTAATTCTTTTTAGACCACCTGTTTCAACCTAACACATAGCTGTTTTCTCTATAATGCAAAGGTTTTATATGACTAGGTCCTCCTTTCCCATAACTGCAGATGAGGAACCCACAGAAATAAATGCTCTCCTCCAGTTAAAAACAAAACCAAACCTCTCCATAGGAAAGTAGCTATTAGGGGCATAGCCAAACCTATGGCTGGTCTTAATTAGATCTGTGATTCAACAGAGAAAACCACAGTTTTGAATCTCATATGGATAATTCGTTGTATTTTCACCCCAATAATAAATCATCTGCATGTTTTCAGGGACAATTATGTACACCAAACTCAGTATATATAAGCCAAGGTCCTTGAAAATGGTGGTAACTAATTAACTAATAGGGATGAATCCAACTTCTGTGGAGGCTGATTTTTTTTTAAAAAAAAAGGTCTAAAAAAGGTTTCAGATCATCCTGTCCAAATTTAGTGCTGTGCAGATGAATCTTGGTACTATGATCCCTATCTTGTGGATGTCATCAGATTGAAGAATGGCCTCCTGGACCAAAATATATTGGGAAGGTTCTAGAGGCTGATATGTCCTCAATGCAAGGATCAATAATCTTTTTATGTACTGGGTAACCAAAAATAAAATGGTCCCAATTTCATAAGATTAGCAAAATTGCATGAGATGTCAGTAATTTTTTATCAAAATGTTAGGCAGTTTTTAATCAAAAATCTTGACATCTAACAAGAAAACCATCTTTTATTTGAAGGGTCCACAGAGGCCATCTTTGGGGTGACAGGTCCCAGGCTGCAAATAACTGCATTCAGGATTACAAAATTAACTCACATTCCTTCAGTACAATACAGACCTATATCAGATTTCAAGCAAAAGAACCAATTCATAGCTTATGAAACCAATTGGTCCCTAGATATTCATCCAGCATTAGGCAAGATATTTCTTCTAGTATTGCCACTTTAATCTGGTTTTCCCTCACCCCATTCCCACCTTTGCCATGTTTATTTCCACAAGTTAATAGATCTGCTGTGTTCTGAATGACAGTTTGAGCAATTAGGGCCATTCCACTTTGCCATGAATAAATTGCCTGGTTGCACCTAAAGATTTGTTTTTCCAGAAACTAATTAATAGGGCTAATTTGATGGCGCACTGAGAACAGCTCAGCGCTTTGTGCTCTGACATGAATGGCCTGTAATTCAGTCCAAGAACTGTACAAAATTTTAAAGCTAATTAAGTTTGTCAGTCTAAGTTCCTTACATATATGTAAATATAAATCATCAGCCTCTAAATAGTTATTTGTAAATATACTGTGCTAGCCACTTAATCAGTATACTATGGCTCCTAATGACATTATATATAAAACTAGTTGGTTAAATAAAAAGTGAACTTTTCTGATATCCATCTTGTTGTGATTGTTAATTCTCAACTTACTTGAAAATCTTTGGTGAAAATTGAGCATCTTTCAGTTAATTATATAAAGCTTGGAGAGATCTAGTCCATTTCATTTATTTTGATGCACACTAGGTACATTCCAGTGGTGGGATTCAATTTTTTTTACTACCGGTTCTACGGGCATGGCTTGGTGAGCATGGCAGGGGAAGAATACTATAAAATCTCTATTCAGTGGTGGAATTTGTCAGTTCTCCAAACTACTCAAAATTTCCACTAGCAATTCTCCAGAACTGGTCAGAACCTGCTGAATACCACCTCTGGTGCACTCTTTTTCAACATTATCTACTGGGAATTATTTAGGAGCAGGAAGATTCTTGTAAGCATGGCTCATGTAAAAGAGAATTCAAAGAAAGAAAAATGTGAAATAGAAATCCAACAGCCATAAGAGTTCTAGACTTCAGCCAAGAAATGCCTCTAGTTAAGTAGACTATATTCCCTATATTTTCAAGTGAAGACTTTATAGAATTCTATTTATGGCTGAGAAGTTTGAACAAAAATTTGCAAATATTTCATTATTGAAGTAAGGGCAAAATTACAACAAAAATGTAAGCAGCATTTTATAGACCAGTATCTAAGAAGTAGAAAAAAGATGATGCACTACAGGATAATTTTTCCTTTCACAATATAATAAATGTTCAGATATTTGTGACATACTGTATATATGTGGACACATAATATGACTTCTGTTATGTATTCAGGTAGATAGTGTGTAGTGTATTCTGTCTTATAACTACTGTATGTCTGTCTATACAAAGAAACAGTCAATCTATTTTCCAAAGCACCTGAGGGCAGGACAAGAAGCAAAGGTTGGAAACGAAAGAGAGAAACAATCTAGAACTAGGAAAAAATTTCCTGACAGTTAGAACAATTAATCAGTGGAACAACTTGCCTCCAGAACTTGTAAATGCTTCAACACTGGAAGTTTTAAAGAAGAGATTTGTCTGAAGTGATGTAGGGTTCCCTGCCTAAGCAGGGGGTTGGACTAGAAGACCTCCAAGGTCCCTTCCAACTCTGTTATTCTACTTGTCCCAACACACCACCATCAGTATCCAGGAGTAGATGACAACTTCTTTATGCATATTCAAGTTGGATATGAAAGTTCCTCAAAGATGTGAAACTTGCAAGGAGGAAGGCTCTATAACTATCACAAATATGTACTATTTCTTAATGAAAACTACATAAGCTTCACATTTGTTTGCAAATCATAGTGAAGACATTTAAAACCCTGTTTATTTGGGCAAAAGTGGCCTTTTATGGGTTACTGATCTACATTTCTTAAGTTGGTCTGATCAACCAAGAGAGATGCTGAGAGTTTTGTTCAGCAACAATTGTACAATAAGTGTCTCTAGTTTTCTCTAGTTTTGAAGCAGGATATTTGGGAGAAAAAAGGTGCTTTGGCCTGTCCACTGAAATAATCTTTAAACTTGGTTCCCACATTGTGTTGCTTTGATCTGGCTTGTTTGGCTTTGGTTTAGCATGAAATAACAACACTGCCATTTGGTTTGTAAAGCAAGGATTATGGCTTAATGTACTTAACCAGCAAAACATCCATTCATATGATGGATGAACCCATGACCAAATAGCCTTAAGATGCTTGTTGCAACACTATGAAATTTTCCTCCAAGGAAGGCTCTCTGTTTTATGTGGCTGATCAAAAACATTGCTAAGAAAATGTTTCATAAGTAAATTTAATTCACTTATCGTATTTAGTTTACAAGGATTTTGATTTTTGCTGTTTATTTTTCTCTGTAATTCTGTGCTAACAACTCACTTAAAAGATGCAGATTGAACTGACACGAAGACTTTCCTTGGCAGAGACAGAAAGACAAGGCAATGTAATTTTATTACATATATCCAATCCATTAACGGAAGAAAAAGTTTACATATGTTAAGAGTATCAATATAAAGTATCATCCAAACTAGAAATGTGACAAAAGAGTGACTATAGTGCTTGACAGTAGCCTTTTTCTTGCTGGACTTCCTATTCTCCCTTTCATACATTGACATACAACAATCCACCTCTACAAATCTCATGTAAATTTATCTTTCTAGCTAGACCCATAAAGTCATTCTTGGGCCAATCAACAATAGAGAAGAAGCTGTTGGCATGATAACCTTCTGGATTTTCAGAGGAATCTGCTTAGCACCATAAGAAATATTTCATTCAACATTTCTCATGTTTACCTTTTAGTGATAGTTGCTCATTGCAATACATCTCAAAGAGGAGGCATTAAGAAGACAGATAATGATGAGGCAAGATGGAGCACCATTTCAGATACATCAGTGTCAGGCAAAGAGGTTTCAAAAATGTTCATGTGAAAGGAGATGCACTATATAAATTCAGTTATGGGAAAAATATTTTAAAGATTGACTGTGTTTATTAATATGGAGATAATCCTCATAATAAGTGCCAAACATCAGTGCATTTATGTGCATGAGAATGCAACCTCTGCTGTTGGTATGTAAGCAACATGCTAAATTATTTGTCACTATAATTTTTCATCATGTAGAACCAATAAACCAATTTCTGAGAAATAACAGTGATGCTTGACTTAAATCCTTATGAATGAAAGCTTTGAAAGGTCTATAGAAAACTAAGGAGCTAATTGGTTTCATTTTGGTGAGTAAAAATGTTCAGAAAGGAAAATTGCATTATTATAAGGAGTACAATCTGGAGAAGATTTTAAAAAAATCTTTCTTTTTGAAGGCCACACTTACAAGGACATGTTCTAATTATTCTAAGACTATGGGAAGTCTGGATCTATATATGCTTGTGAGAAAGAAGGAAATGGTAATATCATAGCCAAGATATTTTCAAGCTATGTCTTTATTACTCAGACTGACCCACAAACTGTCCAATCACATGAAAGGAATTAATTGAGAAAAAATTGCACTTTATGATCTATGGACCCAGCATTAAGTCAAAATATAAGACATGGATCCAAAAGATTGTGTAAAAGGCATTCAAATATGATGTAGGAGAGGGAGGGAGGGAGGGAGCAGAGAGCGAGAGAGGGAGGGAGAGAGAGACCCCAAAAATAATGGGAAGTAGTTTTTCTGGAGTTCCTCTAAAATCAAGAGGACAAATGAATTGTGATTAAGGCCCATGGAACTCAATCATATTTAAGGATGAATAACGCTGTTTAGAATTGTTATGTGCTCCCACTAAATACAGGGAAGGAATTCAATTTCTGACTCTAGAGGAGGCATGCTAGGGAGAGGCTATTCCTAGCAATTCTGTAGATGTTAAGCTGGAAAAAAAAGGGGGAAACTAGGAAGAAAATTCCTAAGCCATCTTTGGCAGAGAGTTGGATTAATTTGTAGCTGGAATGCTTCTGAAGTGAGGTGTGGTCTTGAAGCTATGTGTATCTCTTTCTAATAACATATAAAGCAAGATTTGGAGACACCATCTGTGAACAGTTAGAGCAGGTAAAACAATGTGAGGAAATATGTTCAGAATGTTATCTTTTTCAGCTGCCAACTCTCTCTTCCAGATAAATGGCAAGCATACGTTTCTTCTTGCAGGCAAGGAGCAGTGAAATAACGTGGTGGGTATTTTTTATTTTGCCTTTGGGAGAGAGGCTTAAATTCAAAAACATTCTGATGATTATTCCATTTGACAACATGATGGAAATAGGAAAAACAAAGCTGGGCCATTGGAGGCTCAGTCAAAAAAAATAAAAATGGCTTATTATTAGCCTGGTTTTGTTTCGACTGCCAGATTCTCTCGGCTCAAGTAAATCAATTTGACTTGTGTTGATTGTAATGAAAATGGCATTATTTCAAATGTGGGACACTTCCTCTAATCTTCTAACATCTCTTTAAAATATGAAAGAACCCCATTCTAAAAACCAGGGGACATTGCAGTGGATGACAGGACTTTTAAATTATTAGCCCAGCAGAGTTATGGATATAAACTTGAAACAGAACTGTGCTTAGCTTTCTGTTCAATGTCTATGGATCTACCGTATGCACATTTCAACAATATATACAGAAGGTATCCTTCTCCACTGTTTACTCCCTCATGGAACAGGAGACCAAATATTATCTATATCTACATCCATCATACTGTTCTTTCCTCAAATTTAAGAACGCTTTGTTTGGATCTTCTAAAGAAGCTTTTACTTCCATTTAACCTGGGAGATTTATGAAACAGATAGATATTCCATCTCCTTCCTTGTTTTCCAGTCAACTGGGGAAGTGTTTGGATGAAGTACCTCATCCTACTGATAACTGGCTATTCATGTGCTTAACCACAGATCCTAAAGCTTATGGCAAATTATCATATTTTATGTTTTTGCAGTCCTAGGAGTTAATTAACCATATCTTCTATTTTTGCAGCCTTAGAAAGGAACTTGGGCAATTGGCAAACAAATGTTGGGCACGGTGGGTCCTCCTCATATTAGGCTTGACATGTTGCATATCAGGAATCTAAAACAGTATTTATGAGGGCTACTAAACCTGGGTTGCAAAAGTGCAAATGATCACTAAACAGCAGCAAAGAGATACAGAAGCTCTCTTTGTTTCCATGTTGTGATCCTCTGGATTTTTGCAGTTAATATCTGAACCAGAAAGGCTACTGACCAAGGAAATTAAATTTTATTTTCATGGGTAAATTGACAGAATGAATGCAGTTGCTGTTTGTGCCATGAATGTTTTACTGAAAGGGAGAGTCTCAAACCCTTTGGACTGGTTTAGCAAGGGACCTTTATCAGTAAGTTTTGATCCAGCAAGAATTATGTGTGTCAGGCATGAACAACCAGATCCACAAATGCCTAATTTATTGTTCTCTTCTGAAAGTATAGGAATCTTCCCAGACTTGGCATTTGGGGGCTTGGAGATCAGACCTAGCCCACTTGTATTATGTAGGGAGTCAGAGTATTCATCAGGTTCTGACCAGTTCTGGAGAACCAATAGCGGAAATTTTGAGTAGTTTGGAGAATCGGCAAATACCACCTCTGACTGGCCCCACCCCCATCTATTCTCTGCCTCCCGAGTCCCAGCTGATTGGCTGGGTCTTCTTTTGTTGTCCTGCACAGGAGAACGAAGCTGGAAAGCAGGTTAATGGCAATGGGATTTTGCAGTAACTTCCCCCCAGGAGTGTAGAGGTAATGGGGGTTTTACCTTCCCCTGTCACACCCACCAAGCCACGCCCACCAAGCCATGCCATGCCCACAGAACTGGTAGTAAAAAATTTTGAATCCCACCACTGTAGGGAGTCCAAGCTGATTCCTTGCTTGAGCCCTCTTTCCATCTGGGATTATTGCTTTCCAAAATATGACAACTAAGTTCACAGTTCTACCTACAACGGCCCTATTATGTTTCTTTCAAAAAAAATATACAGTATGTTAATAGCCTAAAGTTAACCAATTGATAGGGCAGACAAGGAATAATAAACCAATGGAACACCTTGCCCTCAGAAGTTGTGAGAGCGCCATCATTTGAGACTTTCAAGAAGAGATTGGACTGCCTTCTGTCACAAATGATTTAGGGTCTCCCGCTTGGGTGGGGGGTTGGATTAGATGACTTACAAGGTCCCTTCCAATTCTGATTATCTGTTATCTATTTCCATGACTAAGGGTACACTAGAACATGGGTCTGTTGCCCAATCATTATCAATACACCAGATATTAATATAGCAAAAGGTATGCAGGATGGAAGGAAAACCCTCTCATGGCTGATACTGTGCTTCTTCCCATGACCAACCAGACACTTTATGGGAGCTTACAAAAACAACATGGATACAATAGAACTTTCCTGCAGGTATTACTGGAAAATACCACATATCTCATATTGCTTCTGGCTCTAGGTGGTAGCTTAATATTCATAGGTAGCCTTTAAGGCTGTAAACTTTGGTAAGGGTAAGGATTTTGATTCTGGATACTATTTATAGCATTCACTTGTTTATAATAAACATTAATTTCCTTCATAGGTTTTATGAGAGACAGATTCATCTGGAGTGGAATAATTTGTTCAAAAGCCAATCACTTAGAGATTATCCTGCAGGCAGAATGTGGTGGATCTGCACACAATTTGTTTACGCCTGACACCGTATTAACTACAAATTTATGAAAGCATAAAAAGTTTTCACTCAATGGAAACAGTCCCAGAAAATAATAACAGTGAGCACTGACAGCTTGGGGGAACTAAAGGGTGAAGGAAGTCACAGAAACATATTGTTNTATTGTTGGAAGAGGCCAAGTCCAATCCCCACTGAGTGCAGGAATCCATATAAATTTATCCCAGAGAAATGGCCTTCTAGCCTGTGACTGAACACATCCAGGAGAAAGGAGCCCACCTCCTTTCTGAATAATCGATTCCATTGTCAAAGTGCACTTACTCGAGATTCCCTTCCTACTAGAATTTGCCTTTCTTTTTACCTTAAACCCTTTATCCTTTGCTCTGCACTGCAGAGTAACAGAGAGTAAAGTTTGATCATCTAAGTCAGGGGGTCTCCAACCTTTTGGACCTCAGGGACCACCAAATTCATAATTTCAAATCCCGTGGACCACTAATATGAATCCAGCATGCCGCTTGCTGAAGCGCCTGGACTTCCACTGATGGGATAGGGTCCTTCAGGCACTTGGGGGTGGTGAGTGCTTTGTGGCTCCTGAGGGGAAGGGACGAGCCTCCCCCTCGCAACATCTTCACCTGAGGACATTGCTGGCAGCCGCTCGGCCTCCTCGATGCACAGAGGCAGGACGCAACACCAGTTCAGGGATCCCTTTCCTGGGTGGGAGTGGGGGAACGTCCGGTCCATTGTGGGGCCTTTCCGAGGTTACGACACTAGAGGGTACACGATGAGAGCCTCCCCGCATACATCAGTCCATCTGTCGCTGGTATCACCCCTGTTGCAGACATGGGTGCACTGCAGACCACCAAAATTTTCTCATGGTCCACGGTAAGTAATACTACAATACCGCTAAACATTAGCATTCCTAGCTACTAAGCTGGTTGCTTAGATAATATAAACAAAGATGTAGTTTTAACTGAGAAGGGACTATCCTTAAATTTACCTAATCTGAGATTTATTTCTTCAAACTCCTTTGCAAAACACTTGAGCTTGTTTTCAATGCAGTTTGTAACATGCTTTTTCCCACTTTCATTAAAGATTTACAGCTGCAATAAATATCTAAATTCATATTTACAAGCAATGGCAAGGTTGTAAAAGGCAGCACAGAACATTTTCTGTGCTTTCCTTAAATTTATACCATTGCTTTTTATTCTTTACTTTTTAAGACAAGAAGATATTCTGCATAGGAGAATGAATGGAAAAGCATGGATAACTGGTAGCCCAATCTAACAGCCTCTAGAGTTCTACCCAAAATTACCAGCAAATCATAATGTTTTATGTGACAATGGCTCACAATTTCAGGCAAAGGCTTACTTGGTTTAAGGAATATGCAACTTGACATGGTCTCAAGGACATCTTGGCCTTCAAATCTGAACCACTGCACATCCCTAGTATCTGTTTTCCTGGCTTTTGACTTCCAACTTCCTGGCTTTGCTTTATAGCTCATATATGACAGCTGTTTATAGTTCAGCCTTGGCAGTAGCCTCTCTGCTTTGCATCATTTTATTCAAATAAAATGATACTAGCTATCCTCATCCCCACTTTGGAGAAATTAATAACCACATTGGGAAGAATATGAATTATATGAAGGTAATAGCAATAAATACTTGCAAGATGCTTTGGCTTCCCATAAGTCCATAGGAGTCTAAAATGTTCAGTAAAATTGAAAAAAATTATTCTGAAAGCACATTCCACTCAGCAAAGCTGGATTTATTCCCTTCTACTGGAATAGCAGCCTTAAATGGGAGTTCCTCAATATAGAAGTATTTCTCAATAAATCATCAGGCTGTGGCACATTTATTGGTAGCTATTTCTGTTTGTTGATATTTCAATTGCTTGCCACTGCTTTGCTATCTGGAATTGATGCTACTGTTCACTTGAGTTGGATATTTTACCACTCAGTGATGTTTACATAATACTTAGTATTAGAAGTTTATATTGTTGTTTGGTGGGGATTTTAGTTACTATCAATGGTTCTCTCAAACGGAGATAACGTAATGCATTTGAAATATGCTTTAGAAAATTCAGCAATTGATGCTCTTTTAATTTCTTTCTCTTAGGGTTTGGGGATGGGTAGAAAATAAGGATAAAACACTTGCATTTTCTTGATGAACAATACAGCAAGGAATGTCTTCAAAAACCCATTCCAAGAGTTTCTGGTTTTATCAGAGAATATGGTCTCTCCAGTTCACTGCCTAGTAAAAAATAGTTCAGATTTAATAAAGCACAGATGTTGACATACACACTTACCTCTATGACTGCATGGATGCATTTCATACTAAATTTCACCGAAGGAATTTTAGACTTCCAAGATAATAATCAAAAACATTTTTAGCTTCCCACTGGCATTGTTCCATGTTTGAAAACACAAATGCCCCAACAGCATAAGGCTTTAGAGATAATTAAAAATAAATAATTTCTGATTAAAACATTTTGTAGAATATTATCAAGAATTGTTCTAGCAGCTTAGTTTGTTGATGCTTGCTTCTTGTTAAAAAATTAATCTTCTGTCAGCATGTTTTTTTGTTTTTGCTATCAACAAAAACTACCCATGCATAATAATGGTAGGATCCTGTTTCAATATAATTTAACATAGATTCTTTCTACATTCCAGGAATTCCTTTGAAACAAACAAACAAACGAACAAACAAACCATTCTAGTCCAAGAAAAAGCTTTTTATGTTTAAAGTTCAGTCAAAAAAACACAGCTTCATTGTTTATTTCCAATTTTTATTTTTATTTCCAATTTTTATTTCAAATTCTCCAGATGGGAGATTCTGCCACCTAGCTTAACAAAATCTATATTTCAGCTTTAAATTAAATTGTCTTATTTATAACCTTGGGCTAAAATATTAAATCATAACAATACAAAACAAATCCACTTTTTAAAGGGCAATTTGTAATGGACACATTTTACAGAAACTAACCTTTTTTTCAAAGTAGTAAGAGTAACACATGTTCAAGTGTTTTACTTTACACTACAAAAATAATAAATGTGTGCTAACAGCGAAATAAACTGTATGAGTTACATAAACAAATATGTATACCTTGGTCAAGAGTACACACAAAATAGCAGCAACACATTTATTGCAGAAAGTTATTAGGAAAAATGGAAAGCTTGGAAAACGAGGAACTGACCAAAACAGCCTATCCCAATAATCAGGAGAATAGAAATGTTATCTTTCAATTTTGAAATTGAAATAATTGAAATTGAAATAATCTTTCAATTATCTTTCAATTTTGTTTCAAACATTCTACTTACGTTTCAGTTTCAATTTTTGAAATGACATCTATCTGTCCAAGAAAGATGCAACAACAATTACATGAAAAGAATTCCTATAAATGGTATGATACAATTGAATTAAAGGATTGCTTAACTGAACCACTCCTGTGTAGGTAGTCATCTTAGTTTTAGACTGATTCATTTTCCTATCATGATGATAAAGTGATAGTAATAGTGCCCTTAATTAAAAGCAACCTAGCATTGGCAGTAGCCATTCAGGCCAACTTGCATCTCAGTGAAGTATTCCAAAGAAAACATCCCTGACTGACACAGTCCTTAACACATCTGGTGAAGGGGAGACCACTAGCTCACCAACAAATTGTTATCCTGTCAAGCTACTCTTTCTTAGGAAGCAAGAAAAACATTTCTGAAGTTATTTAGGTCATGCCTATCAAGAGAGAGAGTCTGTCAGGATTAAACCATAGGTAGCCAACAGCTAGGATTTGTAGGACCTGCGATCACCATACCTCAAAAATGGCCCTAAACCTGATTCCCCTACTAGGCCTTGCACAGGTTGCCTAACAGGACATTGCATCTTTAGGTTATGTGTGTTACTGCTCTGTTTGAAGGTTTACTGTATGTTCCTATCTGTTATATCATTTCAAAATGTGTTCAATATTCACCAGAGTCATTATAGAATCAAGGGGAGAGAGAAAGAGAGAAGGGGGGGGACTATCTATCTATCTATCTATCTATCTATCTATCTATCTATCTATCTATCAGACAGAGACAGAGACAGAGAGAGAGGGAGGGAGAGAGAAAGAGGGAGAGGGAGAGGGAGAGAGAGATTGAAATGTTGAGAAAGTTATCAAAAAACACCTAAAATGGTAAATAAGGGATGAATCACTTTTTTTGGTATGGAAAAAGTATATATGGATTGTTTTGTTTTTTAGTTTAGAAAAAAGATGCAGCATATAGAATCATGCAAGACATGGGAAGAGTAAACAGGGAATGTTTCACGTTCACCAATAATAGTAGAATACAAAGGTACTTAGAAAGATCACTGGAAGGAATACAGAACAGATATAATGAAAAATGTCTTAATGCTTCCATCATATTAGTTGGAAAAAACATAACACCTGCCAACTTGGACAGTTTAAAAGGGGACAAACACAGGAATATCAGACATACTTTGAAATCCAGCTGTAGGGTATCATGAGGTGTAGGGTATTATGAGCTACCTGGTCCTACATGGCTATTTTGGGGGATGTCTTTTAATTAGATAATCCTTTGGATAGATTCAGTACAAATCATCTTATTATCAGAAGACTATATAGCTGCACCTGTAGCTGAGCCTGCAAGTGAAGCTGAGCCTGCAATAGAAGATAGAATCCAGGATCAAAACCAGATTAGACACGAGACATTCATAACACACCAGAATTCAGAATTTTTTTTTGATAAAATGGTCAAATAGAAAGTTTTTTATACTCCTTTCTGTCCAAGAAAATTGAAAAATCTATATGGGTGGGCCCTGTTAGTTTCCAGGGTTTGAAGGTTCTTACTTAAGAAGAGATTCATCACACTGAGAAGTTGCACACATATCCAGATACTTCAGACACAAAATATCCCAGTTCAGTTTCCATCAGCAGGTTGGAGAAAATGTTCTACTCTGCTTACTTTAACCATAAAATTGGTGATGGATGGACAAATGATTGGGTACCTTTTGTCTTGTTAAGCAACAGCACAATCAACTTTATTATTTGATGGTATAAAACCAAATTTGAAGCATGTTGGCTATTCCATCTCTTTGACCTTTGGGCAATTTGAAGCAAAGCCATGTTATTTTTTCATAAATATGAACAATAGCTCTAAGAGCCATTGGCACATGAATTTGATAGGGTCCTGGCAACAGGCAGCTTTCAACAAAGCTTGCCAATGCTTGTGTGCATATTTCTAAGAATAACTCAGTGTCCAAGAATTTGGCCCTGCTCCACCAGAGGCTAGGGCTGGCCGGCAGCTGTTTTAAATCACTGCAGACTGAACTGATACTAGCTTTATTATAGTTGGACTGACATCGGCGGTCTCTTAATCGTCTTACTGTTCCTCCTTTTGTTGTTTGGCTGGCAGTTTGCTTGGCACTTATTTATTGCACTCAGTGTTTTCAAGACACCAGTGACAGATTGGGGGGGGGAATCATCTTGTACATCTGGAACAGGATCAAAGAAAAGTCCTTCCAAAGGAGGGCCTGTATGGTTTGAAAGATGGGGTTTTCCTGGGATTGTAGCACAAAGAGATCTATCTTCTTGAAACAGGTCGTCTCATATTTTTTCTTAGATGGGAAATGATGTTCTTGTTATTAATTTTAGTTTGCCTTTGAGTTTGGGGAGATTTCACAAAGAAAAAGGATGGCCTTGAGGCCAAATCTTTCCCCTCATCCGACTGCCAACTCAGAGTGGATAGTTGGGCTTTTTAATTAGCTCATGTTGCAAATTTTAGCATCCCTCAATCCCTTACAGGGAGTGATTTCTCATAAGTAGCAAGAGAAAGTTATTTCCAGATTTTTATGGATTAATCATCTAAAATAATAAGAATTTGGAGCAAGTAGCATCATACCTCTAGCCCAGTGTTTCTCAGACATGGCAACTTGAAGATGGATGGATTTCAGTTCCCAAAATTCCACAGCCAGCATGTGTCATCAAGTTGTCAAGGTTGAGAAACACTACTCTAATTAATTGTGGTTCCTGCTTATTAATTGATTAAAATGGGAAACCTCACTTTTCATAGTGTCATTCAAGGTAAGGTTTTAGGGGATAGGAGAAAAATACACTCAGAGAACTAGACTGGTACCGTAAATGATTAAGGTGTTGGACTAGGACATTTGGACTGGGAGACCCAATTGCTAATTCATCCTCAGCCAGGAAGGGTCACTGATAATCTTCAGCCATCAAGTTCTCTCTACCCAACATATCTTATGGGGATAGTGTGGAAAAAAAATGGAGGCGGGAGAGATTTGTACATTCCCTTGCAGAAACACTTGTGAGGAGGGGATTTTAAAAAAAAATCAAAATGGCAGCTGTGACAGTGCATAGAAAAAAGGGACAGGGCTATACAATTGCATGGCCCCCAGTCACCCCATCACATTATTCGAAGATGGCGGCATATAACTAGCAAGGTGAGGCTCTTGCTTCAATGGTCATTTGATCACGAGTGGGCCCCTACTATTTCCCTTCCAGATTAAAATAAATAGTTGATTGTGGGAAGATTTGCTGTTCATCCCTGATCAAAAGAAACTCTGTTAGGTCTCCACCTGCATCAGTTATCGGCAAAAATCACCCGATCCTGTGACTGAGGACTGGTTTCAGGAGCACTTGCCATCCTTGTGGCCACCCTGAAGGACCGCTTGTGTCAGGGATCCCAGAGCACCGAAGCTACTGTTTCCTTCAAAATGCTGTAGCCCAGAGCCCGTTTGAGCCTTTCCACCTATATAAACCTATAAAACCATCCTCCTGCACTGGAGATCCTAAGGAGCCAAAGCTCCTAATTTCTAAAGCAGCACTGTAGCCCTAAACCCATTAGAGCCTGGATCAGTGGCAGAATTCCAACTGCCGAATTTCCAGCGGCTGAGAGCCTGATCTCAGAGCACTAGCTTTCCAGTAAAACTCCTGCCCAAACTGATGCCTACATCATCGATCATCTGCGATCATCAAATCCCACATCGGAGATCCTGGTCTCAGAGTGCAGCCCTGCTAATTCATGCAGTAGCCTAATTTCTAAGATCACTGACCAAACACAAGGAGATCTATGAGAAGACAGACCTAATCCCTAAGATCGCTAGCTGATGATCTGAAGTAACGAGTGAAGATTAACCTTCTGCCAAAAGACTTTCATAGTTA
>BHFT01046113.1:0-31991 GCA_004320025.1 Laticauda laticaudata | reverse complement strand
CAAGCTCAGCCTGTGAATGCGGAGACTAAGCACCTCCCCACTACTACTGGATGCTCTTCACAGCTCAAAGAGAATGGGCGTATCAGGTAAGTACCAACGCCCTTTTCATAACCCAAAAAACTACTTTGAGCATTTAAGTGATAGCATTGCAATGGACCTTAAATATTTGATTTCAGAATAGTACCTAGGATTTAATCCTTGGTGCTGAATGCATTTAACATGACAAACAGAAAGAAAATATAATTTATCTTAAACCATTTGAGACAGATTTAGAAATTAATATACTGGAAACACATAAACATTTCTTTGAGTGATTTCTTAGTCTTAATTTTGAGACTTTATGTAGATAGTACAGTATATAGCATCTATGTGGCTCCAATATATAGTACAGGCATTCTTCAACCTACAACAGTTAGTTTAGTGACATTTCAAAATTATTGAAAGAAGTTACTTATGACCATTTTTCACACTTATGACCACTGCAGCATTGCTATGGTTGTGTGATCAGAATTCAGATGCTTGACAACTGGCATGTATGACAGTTTTAGTGTCCCAGGGTCATGTAAACACCTTTTGTGACTTTCTGACAAGCAAAGTTAATGGGGAAGCCAGATTCACTTAATGACCATGATACTAACATAATGACAGCAGGGATTCATTTTACTACTGTGGCAAGAAAGGATATAAAATGGGGGGAAACTCACTTAACCACTGTCTCACTTAACAACAGAAATTTTGGCTCAATTGTGATAGTAAGTCTACCTGATAGTAAGTCTACTACCTGGAGTAGACTTTTTGGAAAGCATATAAAAATAAGGCCTTATTTGATTTTCTTAAGAATTTGAGAGGAAATAAAATCTTAGATGTCATAAGATTTTATTTTGTTGCATGCCTTTTGAAAACACATAGACTTTTGTATTGCAAAGTTCACTTCACTTCATTTACTTATAGCAGCAATATTGTTTTCTCTTTGATATTTGAATAAACCTTTGGTTTCTCTAATTACACATCTTGAGTCTAGAGGGGTATTCATTTATTCATATTCATTTATTTTTCTCTCAAAAGCTTATCCCATGCATAAGGAAAAATAAGGGATTTTCAAAACATGTATGTTTTGCTTTGTTGGTTACACAAAGGCTTTTTTTTCTGTATACATCACAAAAATCATGGATAGTTTTTAAAGCTGTGTCCACCGGATCACTTTTTCTGCCTACTTGAACAATTTGCACAAAGTTCAGAAACCCACTCTTTTGGCAGAATGTGGACCAAGTGAGTAGTTCAGAACTGATATTGTACAGTATATGATGTTATTAGATGCAGTGATAAACATAGTTTATATAATTTTCTTGGTTACTCAGAAACTTCCTTTTAGAGAGGAAAAAAATAAAGCAACTGTTATCTGTTATATTTAATATGCTATCTATCTCATTTATTTATAGCAAATGGACAATATTAAATAACTGTACAAATATATACAAAGTAGAAAAATAAGACTGATTAAAATAAGATTATCTTACTGTATAGAACTGAAGGAGTTTTGCAGTGACATGTGAAATTTATCTAATAATGAACAATAGCCCTACAAACCATATGAAATCCAGATGTCCCTAAAGGCTTCTTAAAGGTATTAACCCTAAAATTAATGAAGAAAGTATTTTAGACTAAACAAATGAGAAACATAATTGAATTTTTAAAAGGAAGCATGACATACGGGATGATTTCCTTTGTACACTAATTGAAATGTACTTTTACTATAAGAAGATGTAGATCTTCTTATGTACAATTGATAATCAAAAGAAAACCGAGAAAAACTGTATGGGAAACAAAACAAAACAAAATATTATCCTTCTTCCCATTGCTTGAAACAGTGCATTTGCAGAGTGCTTTTCATTCTATGTGTCATTCAGCCTGTCCTTTTTTTTTTCTACAGTGTTTGATAAACAAAGCTTGAAGATTCTTTGATAGGAAAATAATCCTGAAGGCTGGTGTGGCTTCAATTGTTGGTTATTTTTTACTGTAAAACATAAGAGCTTTGCAAAGCACAAAGACAAAAGCTGATTCCAAAATCATAGGCCACAATATAAATATGAGTCCTATAGAGTTCACCCAGTGGGATTCTGTCTACAGTTTCATTGTAAATCTTATATCGTACAGTAATATTTAAAATTATGTTCCGTTGCCAACAACTGAGGATTTATTCTAGTGTTTCAAGGAAAGATGTTTTCTTCCCTATTGTGGGCAAAATAAAACTATTGAATTGTTGGTCCACACAATATCCAATCATGTTAATTATCTTTCTCCAACCATACTACTTTTTAAGTGTACATTTAATGCAGCTGTTGGTTTATTCTCAAGTCTAAGCAGACTTAAGCTCAGTAGAATTTCAATGGCTATCCTGTTGATAAGTCCCCTCACCTCCATTAAATCTTTTCAGAATATAATTCCAAGATGCATTGCTTGGCTTTCAAAAGAGATTAAAATAACATTTCAAGAATACCAGTAGCTGATAAAAATGTTGAAAAATGATTTGGAGAAATTCTTTCTAAAAGAGAGATTGTGGAGAGAGAGAGAAAGTGAAATGATAATGAAAGGCAAAGCTTTCCTATTTTGAAAATTAATGATGGTTTATAAATGTCACAAAGTCAGCATCCTCATAAATTTCAGACAAAACTCTATGCATAATTCTAAACATTAATATGTGGCATTCATAGAATCTTGCTGCTGCTTATTATAGTAATGAACCTCAAGTTTACCTTAAAGCATGTGATATAATAAGGTGGATTTGTCATAACAATAATTTCATTTAATTTTAAGCATCTTTAGAATAATTCATTTTAAACTCCTAGAAGGGTGAGAAAGATTGCTGTTTCAGAATATTTGTCAGTTTTTAGTAGCTAGTCAATTGTCCTACTTACATCAGAGGAAGATGTTGTCTTGATTTACTCAGCCCACAGAAACCCCTATTCTATTCTGTGTGAATATTTTACATTTTCTACACCTTGCAATATAGACCTCGTTTCCTGAAAGTTGAAAATAGCAACAGCGCCTTGATTTATATACTGCTTCACAGTACTTTATATTCCTCTCTAAGGGATTACAGAGTCAGCATATTGCCAATGTTTCCCAATTTTGCTCATTCGTTCATATTCAAAAATAAAATAGAAATAAATAAAAACAGACCCGCCCCCTGAAATATCTTCAAAAGAAAACTAAGAGCTGTTAGTTGTAGGAATGTCATGGTAGCTTTCTCTGTTCCTGAAGATCACATGACCAATGCCTAGCGGTCTTAAAATATCAGACAGTACAAAATATTGAAACAATTCCCAGGTTTCTTGACTGTCTTTTGTTTTTAGTAATCACTCCTTCTGGAGTGAATGGTCAAAACATAGGACCAAAAATGGAGCTACTGAAAAAGAAGTGGGATCTATCATTATTCTCAAGAATAATTCTCATTATTCTCCAGGACATTGCAGTGGTGCAATGGTTCGACGGGATGAAAAAAAATCAGTGAGGTGTGAGAATAAAAGCTGGTAGAAAATGTTAACCCCCCCCAAAAAGGAAACAAGGCAGTGGTGTAATTGGTATTCTAGAAAAGAGCATGGCTGATTGACTGAAATCCTATATTATTTATAAAAATATGTCACCCAGGACAATTCCTCTTCATTCAATATGGCCCAGGCAAGCCAAAAAGGGGGATAACCATGGTGTATGCCATAACTACATTCGTGAGTGAAAAATAATGCTTTTTAATGTCTTTCAGAACACTGAAACAAGCATTTGTATTGAGTCTTCCTAAAATATATTATTATCAGTATCACTGAAAAAACAGCTGTACAATAAAGGCTTGGAAACAAGTGCCATTGAATGAAAACTTCATTTTGTATTTTCATTCACAGAATTGTGTTGCAAGTATGGTTTGCATGGAAAGCCAACAACTATTGTGCAAAGTCTATCACAAATATATCTTTTCAGAAGGAAAGCTGAGAAGTGATCAAAAGTGGGAAGAGGGGAATACTCTAAATAATTGAAGTGGATACAGAAAATAATCCCATAATATGTCTAGTAAAATTTATAAGACTCTGTATAAGTTTTCATTAAAATCTGAAGTTATAAAGCTAAGTTACAAATTAAAATATCGAGAAGACTGTCACTGAGTCAAACTGAGAAAATAAGATGTCCAATTGTAAATCTCCAGAAAAGATGATTATTAAAAGAAGGGAAAAATAGCATGTGTTGATTTATGTTATAGATGAAATCAATTTTAGAAAGATTTCTTTAATTTAAATAGAAATAAGATTTTGGTATAGCGGGAAAAGCCATAACTAAATTATCTATATGCCCACTAAGCCTGCTGTCCATGTGCTAATCAATCACTGGTGGTCTTTCAGATAAAGAATATTTTCATCAGAAACTGCCCTCAACAACTCTTCAATTTTAGACTGTGTACAGCAATGAGAATTGAGAATCAGTCCTCAAAGTAAAGATATTAGTTATGTAAACCATCAATGGTCGCCCAATTTCAAGTCCAAAAAACACAGAGAAAAAAGTCCATTAAACAATGGGAAGAATGGTAGAAAAAAGTATAAGAGAAGATATAAAAAAGAAATTGTAGAGGGCAATGAAGTGTTTCTATAAATTCTTTGTAGTTTACAATAAAGATTCTTATCTTGTCTGAAGACCTTCATCCAAGTATAAGCTTAGATGAACTGAATGTCATGCTGTGCTGAACTAAACATCTAGGAAATATATCTGAGATCTTGCTAGCTCAGAGCCAGACCAAGAGTACATGAAGGCTGTATGAAGAATTAGCTTTATATATACTGTACATTGAAAAACTGTATTTTGCCAACCTTTCAGATTTCTTTGTGTATAGAGATATAACTCTTTGTATCTAGAGATATGCAAAAAAATTAAATTTTTATGATGTTCTCTAAAAGTACATAACAGCTTTGAGAACCATTGAATGCAAAAGAATTTTGATGTGAATAAAATTGTCCTGTAAACAAACTTGTCAGTCGTGAAAGCATATGGACGGGCAACAGGCTGCCTGTGCTCTTGTCCATTTTTTCAGCAGTCTTTGAAACTTTCATTGTAGAGGTTGCTGAGCTTTGGTTAGAATGATTGTCAAAAATTACCTTTATGGGTTGGTAGCTAATTAAGCTGGAAGGTTGGACAAAAACAACTATATATATATAAGTACTTCATTGTTTTTCACCAAAAAATAATTTTATTTTATTTAAATTGTTCATATCAACCAGGATGCCAACTAATGTAATGAATGTATGGATAATGTACAGTTTTCCAGAAAGATAAAATTCAAAGTAAACTGAACTCTGTAAGTATATATGAAGGTTGAGGAGATGAAAGTCTTAAAATATTATTAAATATTCTAAATATTTCTGGCCACGGAGCAGAAGACTAAGAATTCCACAGCTACCATATTATACTTTGGCAAGCTTTTTGTATTTTCCTGGAATTGTGAAAAATCTTTTAACAATATTCTACATGGGGATGGAAGGTCAGCTTGCCATAATGACAGAAAGAAGGGACTAAATTAATTATCCTCCTATTTACACTTCTTTCCAAACTCTAAAAATTTACTCAGGGTGGAAGTGTAGAAGTATACATTATTTTTAGTCAACAGATGTCTAGGGTCATAGAAATGAGTAATAGAAATACAGCAGGAAAGCAGTACAAAAATAATGAAATGGATGCAGTCAAGGGTAACAAATCCAAAGTATTATCTGCCTCAAAACAAACAGGATTCATGAGAAATAATCTAATTTCTTTCTAGCTCACTACTTTCCTTTTTTTGCCTAACAGTAAAAATATGGAATGGAAGGCATGGAGGTTGGCACAAAACATAAGCATAATTTTCTGCCTTGACATGCTGTCTGTATTGATCAATTTCTCGTGAGCCATAGAAATAGATCAGTTTAATAGAGTGTAGATCAATTTCTATGAGTCATCGAAATACAGCAGGAAAGAGTAGACATCGTAGGTACACCATTCAAAAAGTGTGCAGCCAGCTCTATTTGGTGAGAGGTGAAGTTGTATGTAAAGCTAAAGGTTTATGCCTACTTTATGGGTGAAGAATGACTTGCATCTTTTGTTAACAACTGTTTCAATGAGACAGACTTTCAGAGCTTACAATATCGCAGGGTTGAAGCAAACAAAGTGATCACTTCCAGACAAACCACCATATTGATCTACCTCCTACATAAGTCTTGGAAGCATTAAAAAAATGTGGGGGTTCCTGATTGCTTTTTCTCAAATAGGGATCTTAGCAAGACAGAAAACAGTATGTGTTGCTTACCTTTGAATATTCCATGTTAATAAAAGAATTCTTCTGCTTTTTGAAGCTGGATTGATGTTGGGTTGGTGTTTTTTTTAAATGTTCTATTTCCTCTGGAGAGAGATGACATGGATGGACCCAGAATAGAAGCTTCTACATGCAAGCTGTATCTGGGTCAGCCATTACTGCGATGGACCTAATTCATGTGCCAGGACTGTAGCAGACTGTATTTCACAATACTGGCAGGGAAATGTAGAATCTAAACATTTGGAGATACTCATTTGAGAAATTGATCAATATAGATAGTGGGTCTGGGCAGGAAATTATGCTTAGCTTCTGTGCGTACCTCTATGGATTCCATCCCATATTTTCATTCTTAGCAGAGAAAAAAGAATAAAGTAATGAGCCAGGAAGAAATTAGATTATTTCTCATGAACCCTGTTTGTTTTGCGGCAGATAATACTTTGGGTTTGTTACCCTTGATTGCATCCATTTCATTATTTTTGTAATACTTCAAAAAACATTTAATTCAGATTATCATTATTTCCCTATTTCATATGTAGTGAATCATAACCATCTTTTTATTCTGTATATTTTATTTTAAGTTGCCATTTAAAAGGAGGACTAAATGAGTTTCCATTTAATCGCAAAAAGTGCAAAAAGTATGCCAGAACTGAAATAAACTCTTGATGACTAGGACAAATTTTCTGGTAGCAAATAAAAAGAAGGGCTATTATGCCTTTTTCCCCCAAGGGCTAGGAGACACTATAAAGAGTAGTACAGTAATTATACCAATATGACTGAAACAACTTTTTAAGATAAATACAGGTAGTCCTCAACCTATAACAGTTCATTTAGTGACCATTCAACGTTATAGCAGAATTAAAAAAAGTTATGACCACTTTTCACACTTATGAGCATTGCAGCATCCTGGTGGGCACATGATTTACCTCCGGATGCTTGACAACCGGTTCATATTTATGACAGTTGAAGTGTTGTGATCTTCTGACAAGCAAAGTTAATGGGGAAGACAAATTCACTTAACAACCATGTGACTAACTTAACAACTGCAGTGATTCACTTAACAAATGCAGCAAGAAAAGTCATAAAATGGGAAAAAACCTCACTTAACAAATTACTCACTCAGCAACATAAATTCTGGCCTTAGTTGTTGTAAGTCGAGGACTACTCATAATCCATTTCAAGTTTATTGCTTGCTTAAAAAAGCTTCCCTTTCCTTCCATTTGCTATTATGATCATATTACTTGGCACTAACACTCCTGTTTCCTTGGTCCAAAGGCATGGCTATTGAATCCTCCATTGTAATATTGCTTCAGAAAACACTGTTTTTGTTAGAAAATCAATTTCATTGCATTATTACTCTTGGGGAAATTGTAATGTAATGTACAATATTGTATGTTCCATTAAGACAGGGAAGCCGGCACTTGCTTTTTACATCTGAGCAGTTATCTTAACACGTCTCACAAGACGCTCAACCATTATTCACAAATAGTTTTTTGTGTTCCTCCCTAAAATAAATCCCCAAACCACATAGAATGAACCAGGGCTTACCCCCCCCCCCTTAACTTCTCTAAGANCCCCCCCCCCCCCCCCTTAACTTCTCTAAGACAAGAATAAGCTTATCATTTCTGGTGGATAGTTTCATTGAAAACAGAAATAACATAAGACCCAGTATAGTCTAGTGCAGAGGTGTCAAACTCAAGGTCCATGGGCTGGACCCGTCCTATGGGGTGTTTAGATCTGGCTCATGGGGTTGCCATGGAAACAGCAAAGGACTGGTCCTGGTGCCTCTGTCAGGGAAAACAGAGCTCAGATGGGCCCTGACACGACCGACATCAAGCTAGCCATGTCCCCCCTGCCCCCCGAGATCAAATACAATCCTGATGAAATCAAGTTCCACACCCCTGGCTAGTGATGAAGGCATCAGACTAAAAACAGGAGACTGTGAGTTCTAATACTGACTAAGCCATGAAACCCAACTGAGTGACCTTGAGCCAGTCACTGTCTCTCAGACCAACTCTCTTCCTAGGATATTATTGTGGGGCAAATAAGAGGAAGAAGGAGTATTAAGTTTGTTGACTGCCTAGAGAAAATTCTAAAAATAGTAAAAGCGGGATAAAAATAAATAAATTGAAAATGGCAATACTAGAAATGCAACCTGGCTGGATTGCAACCTGTTTTACTTCTCTAGATGAGCAGTTCATATCTTGCTATAAGTGGTATGTATAAGTCATTTTAAATATTTGTTTCAGTTTCATGCAGGGGTGGGATTCGAATTTTGTAACAAACAGTTCTGTGGGGGTAACTAGGTGGGCGTGGCTATGTGGGAGTGGCCATATGACTGGGTGGGCATAGCTTCTTTTTCTTTTTTTTTGGCAGCAACCTCCCCAATTTTGGGGGTTTTCTGGGCTTCAGGGAAGCCTCATGGGGGGCGATTGTGCTCCCAGAAAGCTTCCCTGGGGCTCAGGAAAGAAAAAAAATGGAGCATTCTGTTTTGGGGCCTCCTGGTTCTCAGGGGAGCCTTCTGGGCCTCAGGGGAGCATTTTGTTCCCTGAAGGCTTCCCTGGGGCTCAGGAAGAAAAAACACGGAGCACGAGGGGGCACGCAGCACCCCCTGTGCTCCATTTTGGGACCCTCTGGACCTCGGGGAGTCTCCTGGGGGGTGTTTTTGCTCCCAGAAGACTTCCCTGAGGCCCAGGAAGGCAAAAAATGAAAGGGGTGGAGGATGCTGTGCCCCCCTCCATTTTTTGCCTTCTTGGGCCTCAGGGAAGCTTCCTCGGTGAAGCAGTAAGTAAGTGAGGGGAATCCCGGCACAGGATCATAGGAACAGGAGGGAAGGAAAAAAAGAAATGCCTTAAGGAGTGACTGGGTGGGAATGAATGCAGTTCGTGATGTCAGGCATGCACGCAGTGTTGCGCATGCACAATAAGGACTGACTGGGTGGGGAGAGGAGGAGTCAGCCAGGGGCATGATTTGCCGGTTCTCCAAACTGTGCAGAATCATAACAACCGGTTCTATAGAACTGGTTCAAACCAGTAGAATCCCACCCCTGGTTTCATGCCATATAATTATTATACACTGCAGGTCTCATTGCTGAGATGCTGAGCATGGATTAGGGATAAAGTCACCAAGCTAAAATTAGACATGTTTTTTCCTTCTTCTAGTTCTACTGTGATAATATTAGAGAAAAAAGAACCAAGTCAAAGGAAAGTATATTTCTTCATTTGTCCACCTGTGATGATGTCAGTCAGAAATAAATATTTTTTTTTCTTGACATCTGTCTTTGCAAATCTAGTGATCATTTATTATATCTAAGCCTAGCAGCCAAATATTAAATTTCTTTTTCTACCTTTCATTTTTGTTTGAAGTTTACATAGATTTGGTTGCATTTGGTTTGCATTTCCCCCTCTGATGTATCCCCATCCACAATCAGATACAATACTGTTTTCACATAGATTTGCAAAAACAAACATAGGAATATCCTATTTTTCACAGTCATTCTAGAGATTTGCATACAGGGAAGGAAGGAAACAAATAAAAAACCCATTGCAAATGGTGCAAGCTTGATTGCTGCCATATTTTGATAATCTTGTTTCTCTCCAGTGCTTATATTTTCTATATCAAGAAATTATTATTTCTGAAACCTGTTCTTAAAATATAGAAGAAATGCACAATTAAATGTGGCTGGGTTCCACCATAGCTAAATAATACTTGCAGTGAAGAAGTAGGGTCAGCTGTTCTCCCAACACAGAGATGCATAGACGACACACAAACAAACATGCAGTATACACATACAATGTCTAACAAAAATTATCCATTAAATGCTACAAGAATGAGACTTCAGTTGGTATCAATAGCAACTTTGTTACTATTTTAAGATCTAATCCCCAGCATAAACCCCACTCTTTAGGACCAAAAGATTGAAGAAGTGATAGTACCATTTTATACTGCACTGGTAAGATCACATTTGGAATACTGTGGCCATTTCTGGCCATCAAGATACAAAAATGATGCTGAGAAAAGCAACAAGGGGTTTGTAGGCTGCATTATTTGATGAACAGGTAAAGGAACTAGGTGTGTCTAGTCTAATGAAGACAAGGATTTGGGGTGATGTGATAGCTATCTTGGTACTTATGGGCTCTCACAGATACGGGGGAATTGACTTATTCTACAAAGCACCTGAGAATAGGACAAGAAGCAAAGGATCAAAGAGAGGCCTCATCTGTAAATAAGGATAATTTTTTTGACAGTGAGAGCAATTAATCAGTGGAACAGCTTGCCTCCTAGAGTTGTGGATGCTCCATCACTGGAGATTTCAAGAAAAGGTTGGATAACCATTTATCTGGGATGGTATGAGGTCTCCTGTCTTAGGCAGGGAGTTGAGCTTCTGTTTTGCAAATCCACAAAAAGAAAAATGGGGAGAGGTGAAATTCCAAGTGATATGATTTCCTTTTTTCCTATTGTATCATTAATTGTTTTGAAAACATGCCATGCTTAATGTGTGTTTAGCATTAAAAGACATATTTGACTACAACAAAGGTAGTAAGATAACAAGCTAACAGCAAACAACCCAACTAAAAAACCACCAAGACCAGAAGAGCAGACACATCGAAGAAACACATGTGGTCACTGCCCTAGATCAACATCAAAGGCAGAGGTTTTCTGTTGGAGAATTAGTGAAGCATCTTTGATGGATTAGGAAGGCAGTTGAGTTCAGCATCGTTTCATTACATGTCTCTGTAATTCTGCAAAAATGGTAACAGTAGCATAGATTAAAATTTCTGTATTGAGAGACTTCAATGTGTTTTGGATAGTTCTAAAAATAACTTCAGTTACATGGATGGTCTTTCCAGACAAGGATGTAAATAACTAGAATGGAATTATTAAGCAGAAAAAAATTTAAATGGAATGATAGCTATGATAGCCCCATACAAAGCCTCAGGTCTAATAATAGCTATAACCCTAGAATTAGGCTGGCCTTTGAGAAGACTACAAATTATTCTTCCTCTTTGGAATTCAAAGTGATTGTTGCTTTAAGGGAGCTAGTGTGATCTAAACATTTATACTGTTTTGTTACTCAGATTATGATGATTTTCCCTGACTAGGCAAAATGATGTCTAAATTTGACATGGAAAATTGTGTCCTGAATATGCAAACCAACATTTGTTCCACTGATATATTGCATTACACTGGGCTTTTTTTTTACACTCAGTTATTCATGAAAAACAGGTGTATGTGTCTATGTGGGGGTGAGTCAGTGTTTCAATTGAGAGTTTTCCCCTTTCTAATGCAGTGCTCCATGGCATTAGACTCAACCCAAATACAATATGTAACTCCAAGAATTTCACTGCTGTTTATTTCAGTGACATAAGAATGGGTTTATATTGCTTTCATGCTAACAAGGACCAATCTGGCTCTTTCCTCTAATTGCTTATTAGTTAGAATAAACAAGGTTTGAAAAAAAGAGGTGCCTGATTTGCTGAACTGTTAATCATACAAATGTTTACTTTTACAGACTCCCTTATCCTATGCAGAATCAAAGAGCTGTCTTGAGTGTCCGTGAAGCATATATCCACACATAGGAAATATTTTTGCAATGAATTATTGTACTCTTTTTGTTAGGATGCTAAAACACAAGGAGCATGCATCACAATGCATGATTAAATAATAGATTAATAATTCCTTCTTCATTTGCTCCGATGAACACATGTTGTGTTTGGATTGCTGTAAAAGAAGAAATTTAGATTAAATTAGTTTTGCTCTTGACTTGTTCTGGGCACCTAAGTTTGCAAAAATCGTTGGCCAAAGTGTTGGAACACCAGACTATCTAGCCAATTAAAGCTTTCTTCAACCAATGGGATAACACTGTGATCTCTTCCATAGAGTCAGAGAACATGGCCATCCCATGATAGTACAAGAATTTCACCTTTTTAATCTCCTTTATTTTTGCATTAGTTTTTAAAATATTTATATCATAATTTTCCTGTAGCACGGGTATCAAAGCCAAGGCCCATGGGCCGGATGCACCCATGGGTGCTTAGATTTGGCCCGCGGGGCTGTCCTGGAAACAGCAAAGGACCAGCCCATGGTGCCTCTACTAGTAAAAATGGAGCTTCATTTTCAATGGCAGAGAGTTACAGGAGGCAGTCGCAGCTGACAACAAAGCTTGTGAGGGCCATGGGCAGCCCTCCTGAGCTCTGTTTTCACTGGCAGAGGCTTGCAGGAAGCTAGTCGCAGCCAAAAATGGAACTCGAGAACCCATTTTCGCTGGCAGATTGCTCGGGCCATCACAGGCGTCCCCAACATGAATGACATCGAGCTCACTATGCCCACCCTGTCCACGTCCACCCCACCCCCTGAGGTCAAACACAACCCTGATGCGGCCTTCTATGAAATTAAGTTTGACATCCCTGCTGTAGTAGCTCAAGAATGCACACAAGACAATCTGTCCCTCAGATTTTCTCCAAAATAAACAGCCTGTTGAACTGAAAGTGCCTGACCAGGCAGTTTCTGTAACTGAGGATGGATTCGAACAAGGAACAGTCTATTCCAGATCATTTTTTTTAAACCACTAAGCCACACTACATTCCCTGATTCCTTGGTTACCTGCTTGACCTGCCTCTCAGTTAGCCAATTGCAACATACTGAGATTGCCTGTGCTTTTATAATCTTCCTTCAAGTCTCTGTCAGGCAAAATTTACTGACTTCCGGAACTTTTATCTCTGGTACAGCCGCACTGACAGCCTCTCTAGGATTGTCAGGGTCAAAAAAGACAAGAGGTAGCATATTGATGTGACATAGTTGAACTTGAAGCCCTGTCATTTTGTATCTATGCCATTTTAACATTTCAAGAAATGGGTGTGACTTTAGTTGCAATGCCACAACTGATACCTCTTTCAACATCTCTTCTCCCTGGGTTGTTACTTCTGTGATGGAATTAACTTTGATGCAGAATACTGACTACAACATTGTTGTGGATCTATTGTACAGTTTTTTTTACTGGGGAAAAAATCCTGTTACATTTTATTGAGAAAATATCCTCTGCCGCAGCCCTCAAATTCCTCTTTGATATTTTGAGAAGAACATGTTTATTTTAGATCAGCCATTCTTATTGCTTTTATAAAGCTATTATTTAGGACTTTAGGAGAATTATTTCTACTTAAAAAAATTCTAGTGAAGAAACTTTTTATTCTTAGAGTTCATTTGCTGTCATGGTCTGGTAACGTTGAGTTTTTGCTTTAATCTACTACCCTCTGGTGTGAGGAACTTTTATCACTTCCTACCTCAAATTACTTGAAGAGATGTGATGTCTTAAAAGAAACACACATAGCAACAAAAGAAAAGGAAATACAGAATTCAAAATGAGTAAGGGACACATATTTATATTTATATTGAGCATCATTTCTGAATATGAACATTGGGAGCAATTTGAGACAATTTCAACTAAATTTTTGCAGCATTTGCTTATTGTAAACCAAAACAACATGTCTGGATACACTTTAGCATATTATTATTTGCAAATCTATCTTACTACCAGATATTATTAAATAGTAAGTAAAGTTAATCAGTGATCCATTAAAGTGGTTCATAGAAAAATGTTTCTACTGGCAGATTTCATTAAAATTAAATGCTTAATTTATTTATAGGATGTATATCCCATCTTTCTGGCAACAAATGACGCTCAGTGAAAGTAACAAAAATAAAAGCAGTATAATTAGAAATATCAGTGAAAGCATAAGCACTTAAATTTTATATCTGGATTTTCAGAACAGATATATGCTCTTAACCATTAAAACATACATAAAAAGCAGAACATTTCCTAAAGTTTTACAGCCAAAACACATTTACACACCAAGAATCTGCCTAAAAATGTTTTGCATGCTGTTAATAGAAAAATGGAAAGAGGAACCAGCCCACTTCTTTTGCTAAAGAGTTGTTAATCCTGAGCACTCTGAAATATTGTGTGTTGTAAAATAAGACAAATGTGGTCTCCTTGAGTCAAGCCTGACTTCTGATCACTTCACAGAAATTATTTCCCAAATGTAGAGGTCAGTAGTTCACTGGTATTATCCAGTTAATGTTTCTAAACCTTACTCATAATTAGTCATTTCCTTCTTGGAAAGACCTGTCTTTACTGTTTGGTTTGCCACCAATATCATGCTTCATTGTCATAACTGACAGATAGTAGACAAGAAACAGTCTACCACAACTTCTGGATTAGCAAGGTACAAAGCTTTATCAGAAAGCAGAGAACAGACACTTCAACTTGTGTTATGTCAAATATGAAAATATTTTTACAGCAAGTCAAGACCCATTTTAATTCAACATTTATATTTCTAACAATAACATAACAGCCAACCAATTCTACTGGCAATTATTTATTTTATTATTTATGCACTGTGAAGGAATATTTCACTAATTCACCATCCAGTCAGCATCAGTGACATTTCTCCCTGTTCATTTTCTTCATGCCTTGCATAATTTTAAACAACTTTTGTCACTTTCCCCCCAAGCTAATGGATTCCAGTGTTTTGGGTGTGCCCTGATCATCTTGCTTAGTCTCTTCCAAATTTTATTCAGTCTGCTGTATCTTTTTCCAAATGTGGTGATCAGAACTGTATGTAGTATTCCTAGTGCAGATGTAGGATATATTTCTAGTGTTGGCAGTTTTATTTTCAACTCTTTTCTCAATAATCCCTAGTATGGCAACTTGACTTTTCATAATCACAATGTAGAGAGTTGACATGATCATTGACCTATTCACTATGACCACAAGGTTTTTTTCCTGGTTAGTTAGGAAAAAAAATACATCTGTGTGTATCCAAAGTCAGTGTGACTGTCACTCTTTCAAGGACAGAACAGGCCAGGTAACCTCAGAAAAAAATTTATTTGATTGTATATTTTATAGGCTGTAATAACAGAACCTGGACAACTCAACTTCTCTATCTCTCTTCTTTTATACCAAAGAAAATTAAGGCAAACCAATTTTGAGTTTCTTTTTCACTTTCTGCACTTAAGGATCTTCCTGGCCTCATAACTCTTACTCAAAAAGCAGGTGGAACCTGTGGCCAAGTCTTTTTACAACATCTTGTATCTCTATTGTAACATACTGCCAGATCCCTCATACCTTTTTTACCTCCACTGCTGCAATTTGCTGTACAAGTGTTGTGTGATTGTATGCTTGCCTTGGGTTTTTGTTTGTTTTTTTGCTATTCAACTGGTCATTGAGACATATATGAATGCAAAAAAGTAGATTCAGAAAAATATGTATGATAAGAATAGGTTTGAATATGGAATATTTTGCATACCTATGGAAAATATGGTTTCTGAATTGACAAGAATAGTATATAATGCAAATAAACATTTGAGCATATTTGGAGTACTTAATGGTTTAATATTGACTAGTTAGTAGGACATTGATTTGAGATGCCCTCTTTTGTTTGTTGTATTTATGGATATATAAGCAATAATTATAGTAGCTTTAAAATATGTTGGTTGGAGAGGTTAATGTCTATGTATTTTTGCAGGCTGGCCATATTTGTTATTGGCTGAGAACTGAATGATTTACAAGTATTTGATTGTAGGATACAACAATAAGTGTTGATCTCAAAATTAATGAGTGTTTGCCAGAGAAATTAGAGTGAATAATTAAAGTTAAATGTGGATCATAAAAAATGAGAGCAGACAGAAAAATTTTTGAAATTTGAGAAATTTTGAAGTATGCAAATTCTAAGAAAAGAACAATGGGCAGAATGTGGTCTGTTGTGAAGAACTAACGTTTGTCAAAAGAAATGGAAATATCTGTGTATATGAGCATACGTCTGCCTAATTTGTTACATAGATGTGAGAGTTGGATATATCAGAAGAAACCTGAAGGTGGATGTAGTGGGAATATGGTTCTAAGAAATATCTGTGGGAAAACAAGGTAGGGTCAAGAATTAATGGATAATGAATAAGTCATCAGTCCAAGTATGATGTTCAAGCATGTAATGTAATCTCGAATGACAGTGATCAGCAAATGTAGTGTGGAGTAATAAAGTTATCATTCAATTACATTCAATCTTCCAATGACAAATGACACCGGGTTCCATTATTAAAGTTTATAGAGATGTGTCAGAATCTTTGATTTAGAAAGACAGACAAAAATAAACCAATAATAGGGAAACAAAGTAAGTTTCTCATTCTGCTGTTGCATCAATTGTTGGTTTTCTCCCAGGTTCAATTCAAGGTGCTAAGGTATATGATAAAAAAACATTTGTGGCATGGGGTCATGTTATTTGAGACACTGCTTTTCCATAATTATCTCTATCCATCCCTCTAAGTCTGGCAGACAAAGCTTGCTTCAGGTTCCATCTGTTAAGAAATGCCACCTATCAGGGGCCAGGAAGAGAACCTTTTGTAATGTGGCACATACACCCTCACATACTTTGAAATATGATTTCCCCAGGGATCAAATTGGTCCCGACCCTTCCAGTCTTTTGTAAGGCCTTAAATGATAGGCTTTGTCCCCAGGCTTAGGGATCAGGAAGTAGGCTGAGTCTGTGCATTGATTATATTGATTTGGACTGATGAGTCTGTTTTGACCCAGGCTGCTGCTTCTTATATTTTTGTTCAGTTCTTTTTACCTTGTAGGCCACCCAGAGTCATTCATTTCAGATGGGGGGGGGCATATAAATGGAATAAATAAATAATTCAAGTTTGGAAGCCTTGAATGTCTGTATGTTTGTCAGATTAAGCTGTGTGATTGAAGCAGAAAAAAAAAACAATTTATTAAGATTATGCTGAAATAAAACCTTGGAATAGAGAGCAGACAGAGTCAGTGATCACTTCCCTCAAGGTTGCTAAATGTTCAGTTTGAATTGGTCACTGTGAGTCAGTATTTTATGGAAAAAGCTCATGCAGATACTCATGCAATCTCAGTGTGAATGTGTGGGTTTATAATATCTCACATGCATTGTTGCTGTCATCTGTTAAGAGAAATGGAACTGAATGTGTCTCCCCATTACTTACACAACCATTCTGACCTTATTTCAGTTTAAGTAACTATTTCTTTTTCCCAACTGGACTGAAATTTAGTGAGTCATCGAAGTTGGGACAGTTTACTAAACTATCGTATGTGGCATTTGCCAACCATCTGGTTTTTTCCTGGTTGTGCTTTTTAGTGTGCATATATGTATCTTGGGTTTTTCTATTTCATTTGACAGATTGGAAATTAGTTTCTTTGTGTAAAAGCTATACCCTGGCCAATTTCTTACATACGTCTAATTATAAAGAGGAAAAACTAACCTTTTGGAACAGCCTCCAGAATGATAAACCACTAACCTACATCTGTATAATTCATAACATGCAAGTTATAATTTTTGCACTCATAACTGCTGGTGCATACGATGAGCTTAAAATGTGCATGGTTCACGAAGTTGGTCAGTGGCAGCTAGTTTAGAGTAGGATAACAGAGAGCTCTCATCCACAATCAATATTTTGTTGGGTTTTTTTCATGGGATTATGTGAGGTAATTAATAATCAAGGGACTAAAACATTTGCCGTTTCTACTACAGAAATTAGGCTGGAATTAAGTATTTTAGGAACTCATTATAGAGTGGGTGAGCTGTTTCAAACATATAATTTTATGTTGCACAGTGGGCTAAGACCCCAGGGCTCTATATTTATATTCTTTTAAAATTTATTAATTAAGCAGTCCTGTGATTTAAATCTATTTAGTTGTAACTTCTCTGTAGCATTTCTTCTAATAAAAAATCCAATTTTTAGTTCTAATAAAATATGCATATTATTCTTTCTATGAATCTCTTGCTTGTTGGCTGAACATTTCAAAAACAATTATCAGAGAAGTTAGGTGGCCCATTGTAGCAAAAGCAGTTAAAAGTTTAATCTCCCCTTAAAAGCTTTTCTATTAATTCTCTATTAAATCTACTGTCTGGAATGACTGGACATAACAAATAGAATCAGTTTTCTGATGTGCAATTCTGCTTGCACCAGCCTGTCAGCATTAGATGTCATGATGATGCTGGCTTAGTATATTTAACTTCTGATAACTGCTTCAAGTCTAGCATAGGCTCCACATGCTTATCTATTTATCTACTATGCAAGAGAATTGGCAGTTGCTTGATTTTCAGAGATTAACCTGGATAATTGCTATAAGTGCAGGCTGCTTTTCACAGGCAATGGTATTTGCACTTTCATCAAGGAAAGCTAACTGCTTATGAGTTAGAAGAAAATGTGTTGTCCTTCTACTGACCCAGAACAAAAATATTTTAAGAGAAAAAGAGGTGAATTACCTTGTGTGGAACTGATTTTGCAGGTGTCTTTGTTATAGCTCTGTTAAGCTTTGCTTTGTAATTATGAAAAATAGGATCACTCAAACATTTCTCAGCCATGTTTGTAAACCTATGTTAAAAACAGTTGTTTCAGGATGAAATAGTCAGATTTGTTTGTGATTTGGAAGACAGTTTTTTGAACTATTCTTTAGTCAAGCACGCACAATAAGAAACAATGACATATACTAGGAACATTGAGGTTCACAAAGAGAACAAGTGACAAAATATGTGCCCCGATATAAACTACGTCACTTATGTACTTGCACCTTACATCACAGAATGTACAAAAGTGAGGCACTCTCATTCCATCACTTGGGTATTATCCTGGTTAGGTAGCTATGTAGCTATGTAGCTACATAGCTACTAGCTATGTAGCTAGTAGCTATGACTGGGAGGGAGTAATGGTTTGGTGTCAGAGCACATGCTTTCCTGGTATCAGGTGCCTAATTTGATTTCTTGTCATCTCTACTTTGAAACAATGTCTGGATAGCAGGGCTGAAGTTGAGCTGAAGATCTTAAAGAATAAGAATAAACTATATTCTTAAAGTTCTTAAAATCCTAGAGTCACTGGCAACCAAATACATAGTATTAGGCTTGCCTGATCAATGCTCAGTCTCCTATTGTAGGACAGCCTTGTAGATTTGAGTCTGTTAAACTGAAAACCTTGCAGTTGTCTGGGTTTTATAACTACATTGAATTTTCCGTCCTCTCTTCTTTCTGCTTTAACACCAGGTGTCCCTTGCCTGCCAGAGAGTCTGAATCTTCACAAAGAACAGCAAAGGTCAAATAAGCCAGGAGATGTCCAGATGTTTAGCCAGTCAGAATTGCGAACCATTGAGCAGTCACTGCTTGCTACACGCGTGGGAAGCATTGCAGAACTTAGTAAGTGCACATAATGTTTTCTAACTCTTTTCTCCTTTGTATTTTTAAGCAACCACAGCCTATTTTATGAACACATATCCACAGAGAAAAGGTTTGTGGTGAGTACCTACTTGTAACATCAATTCATATTCTCTTGGTGAAGTTGTTCAGAAGACAGGTTTTGAATCATGATGAACCTTTTTGCTGTGTAAGAAAATGAAGCCCAGGCTGAACCGGAACAGTGCAAATTTATTTTTCGTTTGCTAGAATATTAAGAATAGTATGATTGGAATATTAAAATCAAATTAAACATTAGTAAGGATTCCCTTCTGCTTCAAGATCAAGGAGTTGTATATACCATGTTTTCCCCAAAATAAGACCCTTTCTTTTCTTTTTTCTTTGTCACCAAAGGGGAATGTTTGAGGGGGGGAATTTTGTCCACTGACTCATCTCACTTGCGCGTGTCGTCCCCAGCCTCCTTTTTGCTGTCAGAGGCCTTTGGGAACTTCTTCAGCTGGCAAGGCCAGCAAGGCAGGTATTGGGGTGTGCAAGGCCTGGCTGCAACTCTCTGAAGGTAAGTAGTGGGGCAGCTCCACCACCCCATCCCCACCCTAGTGTAATTTTTACCCGTGTACCCTAGAGTGGGCAGGATCTTAATTAGGGTTTATTTTTTGGGCGCACATGTAAAAATCAAGCTAGGACTTACTTTTGGAGGAGGTCGTAATTTTGGGGAAACACGGTGGTATTTTTGAGGATAGGAAGACGGCAGACAAGAAAAGAGTTATGTATGTGTCATGGGGAGTAGGATTTTTGTATTCAACCTTGAAAAGCACACATCAAATTGTTTATGTATAGATATGTATGCATTTGTGGATAAAGGTAGTCCTCAATTTATTCAATTAGTGACTGTTCAAAGTTATAATGGTATTTTAAAAGGTGCAGCTGGCCCTCGTACTTACAACCATTGCAACATTCCCTCAGTCATGTGATCAACATTTAGGTGCTTGGCATCTAGCATGAATTTACAGCAGTTACATATTGGGGTCATGTGATAGTCATTTGCAAGCTTTTCAGTCATCTTCCGTCAAGCAAAGTCAGTGGGGAAAGTTGGAATTACTTAATGACTGCCTTCCCTTTCTAAAAAGGTTCACAGAGTCAGCATCTTGCCCCCAACAATTTGGGTCCTCATTTTATTGGCCTCAGAAGGATGGAATGCTGAGAGAACCTTGAACTGGTCAATTCTGAATTCCTTGCTGTGAGCAAGGTCATCCTGCAATACTTCATTCTAAATACTGCACCACCATAGCAACGAATAAATGAATAAAAATTGATGTGTGTTCAGGAGTAAGGGGGCAACCACTAAAAAGATCTGCCTTCTGGTCCATACTCTTCTCTAGATGTGGCCTTGGGATACACAGATTTTATTGGATACAGTGGCTTCTAATTTGGAGTGTAGACTTATATCTCAGCTCAGTGTCAGTTCTCTGTAGATTATAAAAGCTCAGTATATTGATTTGGGCCATTTTTTTCTAGTTTTTCCTTATCTTAACTTAACTTTACATTTAATTCCAGCCATGCCCCCATTTTATCTATTGTATCACAAAGACTGATTTTGTTCGTGCTTAACCCTCTCATGTTATCATTGGAAGTAGTAATCAGAGTAACTGATATGCATCAAAAAAAGATACACAACAATAATAATTTGCTTTCCCTACTTTGGAATTTTGTTCTGCAAATGCTTTATCCTTGATTGAGGACCTGCTGTTGCTAGGCAACCCATAGTAGGAAATGGTCCCTTGTTGAGACTGTTTTGGTGTTAAAAGGCAAAGCAAGACAATGATAGAAAGGGGAACAAAGACACATGATATGGATTATGAAAGAATAGGGGCTAGAACTCTTAGGGCATCAGACAATACGCTGTCAAGAGCCTAATGTTACAAAGATTAAAAAAAAGAAACGTAACAGCTAAAATGGTTCTGATACTGATTTGCATCAGCTTCTTTTAATGTCTGTTTTCAAAATTGGTGTTTGTTTGAATTCTGAGAAAAAAGAAATTAGAATTGCATTTATCTGGCACAGGAAACAATTGAGCATCAATCCTTGCTAAAACTATATGGAAAAAACACAAGGAAGTTTACAAGTTAATTGTTTTACAGTATGTCAGCAATTTGCACAACATCTGGATGATTTTATGAACTGTACCTACTGTTGGATTTCAATATAAGAAAAAAAGTAAAAATTAACTCAGTTATGAAGCTCAAAATTGGGCACAGCTCTATTATCAGAATAGTTTTATTTTTATCTAAACTTCAGACAGTTTAGATAAAAATGGTAACTAAATGTATTAACTACATTCATTCAATGTGTTAAACCATAAACATCAGAGGTGATATTCAGCAGGTTCTGACCAGTTCTGAGTAGTTCAGAGAACCAGCAAATACCACCTCTGACTGGCCCTGCCCCCATCTATTCTCTGCCTCCCGAGTCCCAGCTGATCAGCTGAGTCTTCTTTTGTTGCCCTGAACAGGAGAATGGAGCTGGAAAGCAGGTTAGTGGGGTGGGGAGGGAATGGGGATTTTGCAGTATCCTTCCCCTGCCAAACCCACCAAGCCACGCCCACAGGACTGGTAGTAAAAAAATTTGAATCCCATCTCTGATAAACATGTTTAATGAATGATAATGACTGGGTTTATAAGCATATGAAACGACCATACATTATGGTTTAGCATTATGTACAAAACCAAATCTGTCAGGTTAATTAGAAATTGTATGTAGAAATGAACCAAGTTCTAGAATGAGTCAAAGGGAGAGAAAATATCTCTTTCAGTGTTCTAGATACTGTGCATAATCTTAAACAGGGTTTATCATGTCAATTCTTTTTCTCAGTTTAAAAACATGTAGAAAATCATTGGCTTATCTAAATCAGTTAATTTGTTAATTCAATTAATTAATTGGGTTAGTTCATTAGCAGCACACATTCATCCCATACCCTCCCAAATCTAAGTTTCCATAAGTACTAAATGAATATTTGATCTAGACTTTGCTCTTACACACACACATTATATCACATTATGAATATAGCAGATTGGTTCGAGGGTTTTGAAGAATAATTAACTCTTGTTCAATGATCCTGAAGCATTTATTTATTTATGATTGTATAGAAGCAAATGCAAAACAAATTAAAACTGTAAGACACAATAGACTGTAAACAATTACAATAACAAAATGCTGGTGGTATGGCACCCCTAGTTACTTAGGGCTGAAACAATACTAATTTGTTTGTTAGCAAAATGCACAAACTGCTGACTCATTGACATGTATTTTTTCTTCCATGACCTCTAACTGGAACCACTCAATCAGGTAGGAGTGAAACTACTACAGCAGACTTTCTAACTTCCAACCTTTACAGACAGTCCATAATGATTTCATAATCAGTGGTACTGAACACTGCTGAAAGGTTTAATTAGACTGACAGGGATCATTTCCTAGTTAGAAGATTATCCATCAGCTGACCAATAGAATTTCTGTCCCATTACATCCTTTGTTTTGCCTTTCCCCATATTCCATTAACCAGGCACAGGATGGAACTGTCCACCAAATGTATGGAGGAGGTCTTAGAAGCGCCCTCTGAAAAGTCTCCTTACTCATTTGATGCTGGGATGGATAATTTTAATCAGTTCACCCTGTGGAGTTTTGGAATCTCTGTGATGTGCAATTTGATGAGTAAGGGTAATGAAAGCACCTCATTGTGAAAAGAACAGTTGTTGATATCCTTACTTTTCAGATCATGATTTCACTGGAATAGAGTAAAGAGTAGGTTCAGTGGGTACCTTCCAATATAAGTTGTGGTTGTATTTGTAGTAAGCCCTGGATCATTGTGGAATCCATGAACAGCACTAATTCAGTTCTCCACAGTATGGAGGTTGAAGAAATGAACTTGTGAACTTCACCACCAACTCAGAGTTGAGCTCCAATGGCTCAAGAAAAGCAATTGCTGGGCAGGCAATATATCACTCTTGCTTGTCAGTGCAGCTCAATTCCATGACCAGCATCCATTCATGTCTGGTGCAGAGCTCCTCATCGTTACAAGGTCTTGCAAAACTCTCCTACTTGTCCTTGACTAGGTGACTGCTGCACTTTAGTATCTGAAATATAATTGGGCATGTTTCCAGTAGGACAACATCCTTCTCTCAGTAACACATGCCAGATCTGCACATTTGTCTGTCGCCATATCATATATGGATGCAAGCCTATCATGCACAGACCTGTTGATTACCAGCAGCAAAAAACCAAGGTACCTGAGAATTTAATCACCTGGGCCTAGGTCTTGGTGGAAGGACCATTAGTTCTAGGTTGTCCTATGTTTTTCTGAAAGTTTTATATAAGTTTGCTAAAATGCTATTGACTTTCAGAGAATTGTTAGGCAGTGAGAAACACATCCATTTGGAGTTAATTTTGCAGGTTGGCTGCATACAGGATCGACTTTGTGCTCAACAACCCATTGAGAATTACAGACTTCTAAGAAATATAGGATTCATTCCAAACATAGTAATTTCCAGTAGGAAAAGAAAAGGAATCCTTTAAAATGAAAGGTTTGAGTCATAAAATATTATGGAGCAAGCAGAAATTTCAGTATACTGGAATCACAGCCTTTGTTGGCTTTTCCCCTCCAGTGTTTCCTCCCTTTTCATATCCTTACTGCATATTTCACAAAGAGCTAGCGGTAGCAATCTGTCTATATATTATTAAGCTGTTTTATAGCTAGATGTAGACTGTTGTTCATTAGACTCACCTTCCCTATTCTGGCAGCTACCAGGCTCAAGGAAGAATTTGACATTCTTGCTCAAATTTCTGTGAGCTGCAGTACCAACCAATCCAGTGGGCATAAGGATAGAAAGATTTCTGTTGATCTGCATTAAAAAAATCCCGGAGGTATTCAAAAAATAAAATAGATGAGTGTCCATGTTTGTTCTGAAGTACTGTATGCTATGATACACAAAAAGAAAGGAAAGGAAAAAAGATTGGCTGATTAGAAGATACAGGCCTGAAATTCAAACCCAACATAGGATTGAGAATCAAATCCCTGACATTGTACGACAGCCACTGGTGCTTAAATTGTCCCTCACAACTCTTTCGCGTGCAGTTATTTGTATTAGCCTTGCTATTATTCGAAAGCCTATGCCACGTTGCATGGAACAGAGTGCCTGGTAAACATTTCAGGAATCTCCAGAAATCTCAGTTATGCAATCCAAATTTTCGACAGCTAGCAGACACAGAGAGAAAGAGGAGAAACAGTCTTAAAATAAAAGAAAGAACTTGGCCACATGCTTTCTGTCACAAGCAAAGCAAATATTATGTGCTGCAATGAATTTCTTGCCAGGCACAGCATGTTGGAATGTGTCTGGCTCCTTTTGCTAAAGAAAATCATCTGCCTCTGAAAATGTGTTTTAAGAATAATACCATTATTTTCTATTAAGAAAACTGTGGAGTTTTATTTTCCAGTTGGCAATGCTATTTAGAACAGGAGTGGGGAACAGTAGTCCCCTTTCAACCTGGGACATCAACTCCCAGAATTCCTGAGCCAACCAAGTCTACAGATTGTAAAGAGACCATCATTCCTCATCCCTGATTTAGAACATATTTTGTAGAGGAGTATATTGACTTGATAGATTTGATAGCATGTTTGCTTAATATCATATACTGTGTCTCATACTATATTTTATTTGCTATTTTATCCCATTCTTTCTCTTAAAAACAAACCAATCCTCCAAGATAATCATCTAACACAAGAGGTAAGAAAATGATCGAGGACTGTAAGCATAGCAGAAAAAAAAAAGATCCAGTTGGCAATAAATAACAAATTTGATCAGTACTTCAACTTTAAGACCCCCAGTAATGCATAACCCAATAAACAGCAGCATAAAGCTTTTCTGCCTCAAAGGCCTCTCAAAAATAACAGTGACTTGGCCAGGAGTGGAAAACAACATTAGCAATGACTAGGCATGGTTATTTGTTGAAGGCATTGTCCATGGTATTGATCACAACTGAAAATATCTCATTTCTTTTATTTCACGCTGCAGAGGAACAGAGATCAAGGCTGTGAGATTTTTATAACGTAGAGGAGATGACACACAGGTTAACCTAAAATAGCTATCTACCTCGATCTGAGGAGATTAAGTTTTCATGGCAAAGCAACATTTTCAATTGGATCCAGAAACTAAATGATCATGGATCGACTAAGACTAATGCCTGACTAAATTTAATTAACCCCAGAATAACATGATATTTTAACCAGTTCTTGGCAATAGATAAGTGATGGCATTTAGAACCAACAGAAGTTCTATTTCGGGGTAACTATGTCTCCATTTTAAAAATAACATTCAATTATATTTAGCATCATAGATAAAGAATCAGATCATAATTACTGTCAATGTGTATTGGGTTAAAGCAATTTCTCATCTTTCAGTGCAAGCTAGAGAATACTAGGAATTAAAATCCTCTATCTTCTAGGACCCTTAATTTAGGAGGGCAGCAATAGGATAATTCTGCAGCAATAAATGATATGTTATCTAGATAGAGTCCATTCCACGTATCCCAGAATGCCCTAGTTTGGGTCAATCCATTGTAGAGAAAAGAATTGTTTCCTAAGTAGAAAACAAAATAAAGGCAAAAGGTAAAGTCTTCTTTGAGTTGGTTTAGTAACTATCCCAGCACAATTGTACAGGTTTTTCCAGCAACAGTGCAGAGGTTCTTTGCCACTGCCATTGCTTTCTTCTATCAAAGTATTGTTGTTATTTAGGTTTATTATAGCCACCACTCCAAAAGACACTGGGTAATTTACAACATATTTGAATGTACAATTAATGAATTAAAAAATAACAGCAAAATATAACAATCTGAACAAAAAAACATTGAAAATACACAACAGGGTGTCTACTGACACCCTACCTCTCTTAAGATTTGACATTGCCTGGGTACAGAATCGAGTCTTAAGGGATTTCCAGAACCCAGGGAGACTGGCCACCATATATGTCTCATCTCTGGGAGATACAATATTTGTTTGTAAGTTCAAACAAATTCAACCAATCCTGTTAGCTGCTGAGATGTTTCTGGAGTATCTTTGCATGTTCTGAATGATGCATCAAGGACAAGGAAAGAACAACAAATGTCTTCTTTTATATTTGTGGTGGGGTGAGGGATATCCTGCTGTTGTTTTGAAAGACCTTGTAAACTTGGCTCTTTGCCCAGAACTTTGGAAAGGTTGATGCCCTCTTGCATTATGGGTGTTTCTTTATTGTTTCTATCCAAGTCTTGTCATCTTTGCTCTATCTTATTTTCCTATTTTTGTCTTTTAGCATTTTATTTTCTTATTTAATGTTGTTTTTTTTACTTTTGAACCACCTAGAGTTGTTGGAAATTGGGTGGCATAGAAATTTAAATAATAATCTGAAGCACCACTTGAATGCCATTGGCATAGACAAAATCTTTGTCAGTCAATTGCATGAGACAAGTTTACCTGGTACAGTTACATACTGCCACAGTACCTTTAATACCGCAAACAACAATTGCTTATCTTATGTCCTTGGGAAGGACTCAACATCTGGACAATAATGCTAAATCCAATCTAAACATCTGGTTGACTATGCGACCAACCATAAACAGAGGGATAGAATCAAGATCATGTGAAGTGTTAATACCACTTTATAATGTCTTGGTAAGGCCACACTTGGAATACTGCACAAAAAACAATTACTACCAACCTGCCTTCAATCAAGGAGCTGCATACTGCATGAGTCCAAAAAAGAGCTGTGAAAATATTTACAGACCCCTCACATCCTGGACATAAACTGTTTCAATTCCTTCCCTCAAAACGATGCTATAGGTAGAGCACTGCATTCCAGAACAAGACACAAGAACAGTTTTTCCCCGGAAAGCCATTACGCTGCTAAAACAAATAATTCCCTCAACACTATTCAACTATTACAAAGTCTGCACTATTACTATTATTCTTACTATTAATATTACTATTAATCACTCCTTACCACCCATCTCCTCCCACTTGTGACTGTATGACTGTAACTTTGTTGCTTGTGTCCTTAGATTTATATTGACTGTTTCCTAGTATAATTTGATTGTTTATTGTACCTATGACTATCATTAAGTATTGTACCTTATGATTCTTGACTCTTGACAAATGTATCTTTCTTTTATGTATACTGAGAGCATTTGCACAAGACAAATTTCTTGTGTGTCCAATCACACTTGGCCAATAAAGAATTTTGTTCTATTTGTTCTGTTTGTTCTGTTCTGTTCTATTCTATTCTATTCTATTCTTTCTATTCTATTCTATTCTATTCTATTCTATTCCATTCCATTCCATTCCATTCCATTCTTCTTTTCCATTCCATTCTGTTCTGCATCCAGATTTGGTTGCCATGATATAAAAAATTGTGGAGACGCTAGAAAGAGTGCAGAGAGGAGCAACAAAAATGATTAGGGGACTGAAGGCTAAAAACTCATGAAGAACGGTTGCAGGAACTGGGTATGTCTAGTTTGATGTAAAGAAGGACTAAGGGGGACATGATAGCTTCCAATATCTCAGGGACTGCCACAAAGAAGAGGGAATCAAGCTATTCTCCAAAACATCTGAGGGCAGGACAAGAAGCAATGGGTGAAACTAATCAAGGAGAGAAGCAACTTAGAACGAAGGAGAAATTTCCTGACAGAGCAATTAATCAGTGGAACAACCTGCCTCTAGAAGTTGTAAATTCTCCAACACTGGAAGTTTTTAAGAAGAGATTGGATAACCATTTATCTTAAATGTCTAGGGTTTCCTGCCCAAGCAGGGGGTTGGATTAGAAGACCTCCAAGGTCCCTTCCTTCTCTTCTCTTCTCTTCTCTTCTCTTCTCTTCTCTTCTCTCTTCTCTTCTCTTCTCTTCTCTTCTTCTTCTCTTCTCTTCCTCTTCCTTCCCTTCCCTTCCCTTCCCTCCTCTCCTCTCCTCCTCTCCTCTCTCTCCTCTCCTCTCCTCTCTCTCCTCTCCGTCTCCTCTCCTCTCCTCTCCTCTCTTCTCTTCTCTTCTCTTCTCTTCTCTTCTCTTCTCTTCTCTTCTCTTCTCCTCTCCTCTCCTCTCCTCCCTTCCCTTCCATTCTATCTGCTTCTTAATAAATATCATGCTATAACTTCCATTCAGTTCATGCACTCTCTGCTTCTATACGTCATGGCCAGTATTTATCAAGAGGGAAGACGATACTTGAAATAGAATAAGAAAAGCCACTTAGTGACTTGTTTTCTCCTTTTCAGGTGACCTGGTGTCTCGGGCAATGCACCACTTGCAGCCGCTCAGTGCAAAGCAACATGGCAACACCACACCTTTGCATCATCGGCAGGGGTCGCTCTATTGGGAACCGGAGGCCTTGTATACCCTGTGTTATTTTATGCACTGCCCACAAATGGAATGGGAGAACCCCAATGTGGAGCCTTCCAAAGTCACACTACAGACAGAAAGGTAATATTTCTGTTGAATGGACCCACAATTTCTTAATGACTGTATTTACTCAAAGATACTTGTCTATTTTTTTTAAAAAAAAATATTAATTAAATAAATATACTCTTAGTAAGTCCAGGACAATCCTTTCATTTTAGGGGTACATCATTTAGAAAGAGAATCTAGTCTTTTAAGTAAATATAATAGTTACCAAATGCTGGCTAAGTACTGTAGGTTTCTTGACTCCATCTATTTTGGTTGGAGTTGCTGCTTCTTGTTGGAATATGCTTTTGTTTGCCATAAAGTCCTCTGTGGCTGATACAGAATATATCAAAAATGACACCAAGTGGCCACAGGCTGCAGATTGGTTCCAGATGTCTCTTTTGGAGTATTCTTCTCTCTCTCTATTTGTTTGTTTGGCTGAATCTCTGAATTGGAAAGGAAACTTACTGGTTCTGTTTTAGTTTAACAGTTTAATAGGTTTGGTCTTAAATGTATCTATTTTTTACAAATTTAATAGACTTCTGCAACTGTAATTTGGGAGTAGCACCTGAATAAGAACCAACATCAAAAGAATAAGTGTCAGAGAGCAGCAGATAGCTAATAAAGCCTGTTGAGACCAGGAAGTGACATTGAACAAGGTCTCCATTCATTATTTTTTTGTCTGATTATATTTCAAGATCCAAATCTATGATGCCTGTAGCCAAATTTGTTCATTCAGCAAAACTTTTTTCAGATATATGTTTTCTGCAGGGATTTCTTTCTTTTTTTTCACTTAAAAGAATATTATTGTGCCTTTAAAGGATCTATTGAAAACCACCCAGTGAAACTTTCATAATTACTCAGTGGTTTTGCCTCTTTCCTTGTTATTTCTTAGTATATTTTTCTTAGTAATTGGTTTTTTTTCTATTTTAACATATGGGAATCTCAATATGATTGCCGTCTTCTTGAAGTTATCTATAATGCCTGGATGTAAGTTCATCCTGGGTTGTACATGGGACCATCAAATTGGTGGATTCCCATTTGCTTTCTTGTTCTGCTTAGTAAATTTAAACTAGCTAGAATTGGTTCCTTGCTCACCCTTGCACTTTTGTGAATCCACAACACCAGATATTGTTTCTGTTTCTTCTTTTCATTGATATATAGTTGCATTCCAGAAATTAAATTACTTCCTCGTCTTCTTTGCTGCTTCCTGCTACTCCCAAAACAGAAGGTAGTAGTTAGACCTCAATAAACATACTGTAGTAGTACATAGTAGTACATTGCATTGAGAACACCTGAGTTACATTGATTTCACACCTTATACAAAGTGGTCATCTCAACAATCACAGAATAATACTAAAGATAAGAAATGTTAATACTAATATAGTATGTTGAACTTCAATAAATATTGTTACTGTTTATTATATATTTAGCAATGGCAAAGTATACTAAGTAATGTATAGGGCACAGGAGTGGTCCAGAGTGGACATGTAGGAACATTTAATTTGCATATATTTTATTTCAAATTGTCACCTCTATTTTGTCACCAATTTTACCCTTCCCCCTCCCCCCAAAAATTCTAGCCAGGTAAGTTTAAAATAATGACAGGCAGCGACCTTATTCCATAATCTAGTTATATTTCTCTGCACATTATTACAATTTTAGCAGTTGTGAAGTCATTGGAACTATATTAAAACCAGAGGAAGGTCTGTTCCTTTTTAAACCTATTTGACAAATTCCCTTTCCCTGGAAAACCACTTTAGGAACTGTGGTAATGTGGTTAAAGCCAGAATAAGCTTTCTGTATGGTTGCCAGGAACTTGTGGTTGATTTGGAAAGAGCAATGATTCTTTCTGCCACTTAATGAGATGTGCCTTGGTTTTCAGCACCAAAATCTGGAGTGTGAAGGATTGGAGAGGCCCAGATCTCTTTTTAATGCGTTCCTTTTTAGCTTCAGTTCTTATGCAGCCTCACAAATGTGATTGGTTAAAGTGGTTTCTATTAGTACTTTCAAAAGTTCCTTTTGTGTTTTAGTTTTTCCAAAGAGATATCATTCTTTCTAGCATATGATTTACTTGCATATACTAGCACTTTCCTTTCTGAACAACTTATTTCTTTCTTCTTTTTTCTTTGGGGGGGATGTTTACAAAAAGGAATTGTTTTTAGTTTTATATTGTTGATTTTATATTAGAAAGGAAAGAAGCAAAGAAGGAAGAGGAAGAAGACAGGACAATGTCTCATGCCCAGCATCAAAGTTCTATACAGGTGCTAGTCTGGTTGTTTTCCATATGTGGATTGCATTTCTGTTTCATCCTAGAGAGGAATATATTCAACTACTCCTGTACTTAAGTTCTGAAGATTGAATATAAAAGATGCATATCTGCGTCTCTTGGTTGGTGATGCCAATAAGCTTTGAGAGGTATAACAAGTTCATGTAAAATGTTTCCTTTCACTCCAATCCCAAAGGTGCTTTTTCAATAGGCAACTGGACTTGGTTTTTCCTTGAAGACATTTCGCTTCTCATCCAGGAAGCTTCTCTGAAAAAACGTATTGGATGAGAAGCAAAATGTCTTCAAGGAAAAACAAAATCCAGTTGCCTTTTGAAAAAGCACCTTTGGGACAACCATGATCTGGATGACTGAGAATCTTCACAGACATTTCCCTCCAATTTGTTTATGATTCTGTTTCCCATTTGCCTTGGCAATTGCTTGGTTTGTATAGTATTCCACTCTGTTCTATACCCAATGCTTGAGTGTCCTGGAGTTCTTATAGGGAATTTTGGCTTTGGTTTGCATGCCTAAAGCTTTCCATTGTGTTCACTTCGAAGCCCAACCCCTCTTCTATTAGAACCCTTGAGAATTAATACCGAATTCTCTCATAAAAGAGTCTAGAACATGGGTGTCCAACCTTTTAGATTGCTTGGGCTGCAATGAGTGAATAGGAATTGTCTTTGGGTGCATGTGAAATGTATGTATGTATGTATGTATGTATGTATGTATGTATGTATGTATGTAT